>JANHGO010005487.1:0-22979 GCA_024606505.1 Aquila spilogaster
GGGAACCGGCGGGAACCGGCTGGGTCCGGCCCGGGGCAGCCCCGCCTCTCCCCTCACAGCCGCCGCCGACCCTGCAGGGCCGCCCGCCACCGCCGCTGCCGCTGCTGGCGCCTGCACCCGGTAGCGTACCCAAGTTTCCAAATTTAATTTTCAATATAATCTGCAGCACCCCTGCTAGTAAAACAGCTCAAGCAATTTTTATTTTTTTTAAAGTATATATAGGCTGAACTGTGTTTATGACTGAACTAAAGAGATACTTGCATCACTGTTAGGTGTTATTTCCTCCTCTTCCTGCTTATGCTTGTGGTTTTCCTAATATCTTATTCCTGATATTTTTAACTAAACAGCACTTACTAAAATGGGCAGCAATTTCTCTTGAAGGTATTCTGGGTTTACAGTATCGCATGTGTATGTTTTCCTCATATTTGTAATAGAAATTATGTGAAATATTTTTGCACATTAATCATTTTCCATTTCACTCTGTTTATCTGTCGATTTTTTTTTTCTTGCATATTGGTAGCTAAGGCTCTGAGCTTGCAATACATTATGTATGTAGCTCATTGTACATGTGTGAACAGTCTCACTGATTTCAGTGGAACAGTTTATCTCTGTAAAGTTATGTATAAACTTGTATGATTTGGGTCCAAGTCTTTATATTTGGATTCTACATAGGAAGAAAAAGCATGAAATGAAGATGAATCCTTTCTTTAATATTTCCCACAGCTTAATGCAAAGTGTTTTTTTGCAATGCATACGATGAAATCATGACGGTATTTCGTTAGACATGTAATCCATCTATCTGTTTAAACTTGGACTGCAGGATTGTCATCATTTTGAAATGAACTTGTCCAAAGATTCTTGTACATACTGAACAAACGGAACCGCCATACTATTGTTTATCATGGGATTGATGCTTTAGGAGAGATGTTTGAAAGTGGCAATATGAACACTGGAATGTATTAAATTAGTCTGTGTGTTCAGTTCTCTCATTTTTTGTGTCAGACAGGGAAGACCTTAACTACGTTCCCTAGAAATGCAGTCTGTAACTTTGCTGTGTGAAAATGAGTAATTAAAACTCTACAGAGGCCTGAACTGAGTTTTAAAAAAGTCTCATCAACTGGATGGTTATACATTTTGGGTTTGTGTTTTTCCTGATGGATTGCAAACACAATTAATGAACCTAAGAAGCGTTTAAAGCATCTGTACTAAACTAAGGCACTAGCAAGAAATCTCCTGCTGCTGTTATTTGCATCAGTTTAAAGATTCAGCAGTGGTTCATGGACAAACTTGTTTCCCTTCTGTATTTTGATTGTGCACTAATATTGTGTTAGTTTATAACTTAAGGATAATCGCCATAATTGATTTTTCAGAGTTGCAACCATTTCACATCCAATACATCAAATGCTTTTAGAAAAAAAAATCCAATTACAAAAAAAATCTTTTGCACCATGTTTGACTTTTCTTAAACAATCAAATGATAATCTGATAATGTGTAAGCTTTATTGAGTGATTTTCCCCCCAGTAATCTTTCAGCGCTCATCAGCAATAAATTGCTTTATGGGGAAAATGCTATTTGGATTGATAGTGGTTTTAATCCTTATTTTGTAAGCCAAATTACTTATTTTATCCTCTTGCACTAAGCAATACACTTCAGAACGCAAAAATCTCTATAATTTATGCAGTTAGTGGCTTTCTCAACTCTAGTCCACATGATCTTCTGTGGAAAATAGCAAACTTAAATATGGAATCTGCTTGATGCTGACTTAACTTGCATATAGCCTGCTCGTGAATGTGAATTTTTGAAGATCCATTACACCCTCTTTTTGAAACCATCCTTCTGCACAAAAAGATTAATCTCATATATTTTTCTTTTCCTGTGGAAAACTCTATAAGGAAAATAAGATCCTTTTTTAAATATCTGCCCATGTTTGAGCCAGTAGTCAGCTACAAGATTGTCTTTAAAGTTTGAGGACTATGAGTTGTTGAAAGAAAAAGAGTATATAGACATCAGTTGTGACATTCAGCATTTTTTCTGCAATCCAGTGATCTCCTCCAAGTGGTCTGCTCCTCAGGACCTATGAAACATATGAACTCTGGGAGAGTCATAGTAAAATGAAACAGTGGCCTTCTGTATATAGCTCTGAGGTTTTGAGATACATTCCTGGAAGACAGAATTGAGACGTGATGATCAGTCGGCCTTTTCTACAACACTGTCTAGGTGTTGCAAACGACATAGAGCCAAAACATGGGTATTCTTGAAGAAGAAAAATGTGAGAAGAGATTCTATGAACAGAGGGGAGAAACAAACAAACAAACAAAACCAAACAAAAAAACCCTTTAAATGCAGTTTTAAATACAAAGACTAAGAAAATTGCATTCCAATTACTTGTTTCAGCTTGGCTGGAACACACCATTCTTAAAGATTATATAAACAATTATTTAACTGTAATAGCCAATTGGATGTAGACATGTAATTACTTGCAGCAGAATTGTTAATACTGCTCCATATAGAAGTTTTGAGAGGAGGGGGTTTTATTTTTGTCCTGGAGTTCATCTCATTATTAAAAGTTAGTTTCAAAAGAAAGTAATTCAGGAACAATTTTATAAGGACTGTTAACCTTTTTATTTCTTGAGATGTAACAATGTAGGAATGTGTACTTCAACAATATATGTAAGTATAGCAATTTACCTGAATGAATATCTAGCTATCCTGTCTCATGAGAAAAACATTGACCTTTGTATAACTGCGTATTACCTGTACAAAGTAAGTATTGACCTCTTCAGTTAACACCTATCTCTTAAGTCAGTAAAATGCTCCACAGAAGACTATATCACTTTCATCAGCCAGCTAAATTAGCACTACAGAATCTTGGACAATCATCTGTATGACCAGTTTCAAATATCTATTTCATATTGCATAATGTATTTTCGTGTTTGTGAAAGTCTGTATTTAAAATTTCAGCTGCCTGTTTGAGAAGTGTATTAAGTGGCAAAATGGCTGTCTGCTGATATTTTTAACACCACCACTGTTTTTCGAAAATTAGTATTTTTTAAAAGGCATATGTGCTACAGACTTCCACTTTCCTAACATCTGAGTGAGTTGTTTCCAAACACTGTTTCAAGTAAAACTCTGTGGTTTAGGTAGAAAGTGTTTTAAAGTCACAGGAGAATTTTGCCATCATAATCTTCATTTGTAACTGTTGAATAGAAACAAGCAAACAAACCTGAAAATGGTTGCCATGTCCTGAACTGTAGGCAAGATAAACAACAACAGGTCTCCTTGCATTTGGAAGTAAGTCTGGATTTAGAGTAAATTATCTTAAAACATCCCACCTACACAGAGACCCCAGCTAAAATCCTGTCCCATTTTTTGCAAAGCCTATGTTAATAAATGACTGTGCATCCTGAAATTCAATAGACCAGGCATATTTCCAGCTCCCCCCCAAGTCTGAAATATTTATATAACTGAATCCTGGTCTGTGATTGCTACACCTCACTAAACTTCCACACTTTCTAAAAAGGTATAATTTGATATTCTGTCTGTTTTAAAGTTTTCCTTTCTGAAAAAGTTATGTGCACTTTAAAATATGATTTCTTCAACTATATTTGTGCTTCTGCAGGTTTGGTGAGACACATCCGTTTCTTCAAGTTGGCAGAACTCTAAATAACTGATTTCTGTTCAGAAGTGCCCTGGCTGGTTTACTTCAATGCAAGGGGTCATTTTCGCCTAATGACTTGCTTTTCACTGACCATATTTTTATACTAGTTATTTTTAGGTGGTCATCCACTTTTAAATTACTTTGGAAAAATACTGCTCTTATAAAATTCAATTGTGTTCTTTAAATCTCTGTAGTGTGTGGCTTGATTTCCTTCATCTAAAAAAATAATCCTAATGACCTTTTCAGGACTTGATTTCATAATTACTACCAAGCTTTTTTGTCATTTTGTCCTCATTTTTATAGTGCCCATATTTAACTTCCATACTAAATCAGCCCTACCCTGCTATCGGAGAAGTTTGCATCTCATTCTTTAGGCCATGCTCTGAATGAAGGCTGAGGCAGCTAGTGACTTTTGTCCTCCAGACTCATGTGGCACCGCAGGCAAAATGGACAATGTTGTTGGGGTTTTACAGACTGCGCGTGGCTGGTAGTTTATTAATTGAACAGCCTGGATTGTGAAGTGTATTCTTTAGCCATGGTTCCTAAAAGAATATTCAGAGTTTCGTAGCATTTTATTATAATTAAATAGAAATCTTTGCCAATGAGCTGAGTGTTGTGGCCAGCATTATTGACACAGAGATATCTGTATTACAGATGGCAGCAGTTGTTCTTCACTGTTGAGTGTTGCAAAACGGGTATCAGATTTCCCATGAAACAGACAGGGAGAAAGGAGAAGATGTGAAGGTTAAAAGTAACACTTCTTCCTTTGAGGATAGTCACTTGTCAAAGAAACAGCAGTAGCGTGGGTATGGCATCATGGAGTTTTTGTGGTTTGGTTGTTTTTTGGGGTTGGTTTGGGGTTTTTTGTGTTGGTTTTTTTTTTTTTAATGGGACAGGACAGAGTTTTTATTAATGACTTGGGTTTGATTTTGCCTTCCATGCTGTACCCTGGGCAATTTATTTGGATGGAGTGGATTGGTATAAAGATGGAAAAATTAAATCTTGCAAGAGTGTTTTTTTTTTCTTCTGGTTCACTTAACTAGGTGCTATTTTTTCCAGAAATGAAGCAAATTGCACATTTCCATTCTATGTATATCACTTTGAAGTTATTGTTACTGACTCATTTTAGAGGAAAACACTGGTCTATACTGAAAACTGCATTCCTTTGGAACAAGTGGTGCTTTTTTTAATAAAATAAACAATGTAGCTGAAGCCTGGCAAGAAAACACCTAGAATGGAAACTTGTCAATGAGATATATATATACACTTCTCCCTTAGACTTAAAAAAACCACCAATGTATTGTTAAAACCTTATATTAAATGCAAGAGAGGTCTTAATCATAAGAATGTTCTTATACCAGCCTGAGTTTTTTGTGTGACACTGGTTCTGAGTAACTTTTCTGGGCAAGTTAAAGTCCCTTGAAAATATTTTCACAATTGAAGTGCTGACATAATCTTAACTATAGCAGTGTGATCAGCAGCAGTGCTAATACAAAAATGAAAAAGATCAACATCAATCTCAACAAAACAGAAAAATAAGTGAAAAGCATGTATCTGTACCTGCATTTCTTGAAGGGATATCTCAGTTGTTGGGTGCTGCCAAAGTGCACTATTTTTCTTTGAGATTTACTCTGCATAAAAGAAACTGAAGTTGTTTTCTTGTTTTCAGCAATTTTACTCAATTTCTACTCACGGCATAGTACATTAGCCTGTCAAGAAAAATCATCACCTAGCAGCTCCAGATATGTTTCTAACATTCTTTTATGGGCTTCTACTAATGGATATATGCCATCAAGACAGACCCTACTGATGTAGGCATGTGAGTCTGTGTGTGTCTGCATGTGCACTGCACAATTACGTTGCTGAGTGTGTATCAGACTTTCGATTTTATGAGTAGTATAGAAATTTACATATAAAGTGGGCTTCTCTCCCCTTCATCCTCAGAAAAATGTTACGTTAAGTTAACGCATAGCAGTCTGTGGCTGTTTGTTTAAAATTCAGTTCCTGTTCTCAGGATACATTTTTCTGCAAGGTATCTTTTTTCTTCAGATAAAGAAGGACAAGAGGCTATGTGGGCTGAGTATTTTAGAATTACTTTCTCTAAGTTGTTGATTTTGTTTGCTCTTATATTCTTAGCTCTTTCAGTTTTGAGCTGAAAGAGTTCTCTCTTGCATTCTGATATAAG
Organism: Aquila spilogaster; assembly: GCA_024606505.1. NCBI lineage: Eukaryota > Metazoa > Chordata > Aves > Accipitriformes > Accipitridae > Aquila > Aquila spilogaster. The sequence continues at coordinate 5,845 of JANHGO010005487.1, forward strand.
GTTGTATTATCTTGTGTTAGAATAACCAGATCTCAGGCAACAATCATGCAGTTGCAAGCACAGCAGTATCTAAGAGCACAGTGGTTTGAACCACACAGATTTATATCTTACTGCAGGTAATCATAGTGGAAGGATTAAACTGAAATCTGCTGGTTTCGTGGGAAGTTTGGTGTGTAATGCATGTGTGTGCGTGTACTACCTCTAATCATCATTGGTTCCTCATCTTGTAGTGTTTCTCCTTGTATTCTGATGTCTGGTTCCTTGCTCCTTTGTTCATAGTTGTGGAGAATATGGCAGAGTAGGTGGTAGTGAGTGAGTAGGTATTTACTAAATATTCCTATGCAATGAGACAAGAAACAAAAACTAGGAAAGGAAGAAAAGAAGGAAAGAGATGGGAAGAGTAATTAAACTGTTGGGTATTACCTGAAGATAGATATGCTAATTAGAATGTGAAAGAATTAACACTGCAATGAAAATCAGCATCATAAAATGTTTATACTCCAAGTCTGTGAGCCTGCCTCGCATGAATTAGTCTGTTGTAATCCTGAAGACTCAGCCTGAGCTGAGTGTTCAGGTTGTTAATAAATTATCATGTCTTGTTTTTAATGTCTGGCTTTTGAATCTTTAGTAAATATTAGTAGAAGCAAAAATTCTATCAAACCAATGATGAAAAAATTATTGCCTTCATGGCAATAAGCTTTCCAGAGGAACTTCATAGGAGAAAGTCGGATGGTTTAAACAACAATTTGAAATTGCTGAGAAAAGCTAATAAAACATCTGACTTCTGTGTGGCGGCATTTGTCCACATGCTGAGAGTATTACAGGTGTTTAATGTTTTCAGATGGAAGAGAAGGAAAATAAGGGAATTGGTGTGTTCATTATAATATTTACTGGAGCAAAATATGAATAATTCCTTCTACATGTATACATATATATTTTCTCTTTGTATAGTTGGGGGCTGTATATGAAAGGGTTCAAATTTCTACAACCTAAGAGTAATCTCAAAAACTTAAATAGAAAGGTTTTCCAGGCCGATAACAACTTAAGGCTGTCTTTATACAGCTGTATTCAGTAGGAAAATTACGTTAAGATGAGGTCTAGAGCAGCCTTCTGGAAAATAGAGAAAAAGTGCAGAGGGGCGGTTTTAGGCCATGATTTTAGACACCATGTCCATTTGCTGATGAAGGTTGTCAGACAATAATTGTAGGACTGGATATAGAAGTGACTTCTTTTGCTGAAAATAGCATTTTTATTAGAATATATTGATCTCATTTTGTCTACATTCTAAATAGGCAAGTTGCTGTAGGAAGGCTCCCTTATGCAGTATCAGGGCTTCTGGCAACTTGGGTGAACATCATATCACATGAGAAGCACTGTTCAGGTATATGATAGCATGAAAATGATAATGAACATGTACTTGGAATAAACCTGTTGAAGCTGAAATTTTGAGAAGCTACAGTGTGGTCAGATCAGATCTCAGCGGGAATGATGAAAAGAGTATTTTTGATACGTGACTACTTCAGGTCTCTGAATAGAAGTAGGAATATGTTAGAACTCTTCCCCTGCTCATCTTGGTTGTATTTCACTATGAGGCATCACCTAATGGATTCAACACCATTCAGTAAGGACAGACAAGTGGTTGTCTCAGTGATTAGCACTGTGTTACTACCACTGTAAAGTGTCACTCCACATTTATTGTTGGTGTATACCACAGGATGGTACAGTGGTGTAGTAACTCCCTCAATAACGTGGATTCAAAGGAGGACAAGTTGAATATCTGTAACTTCAAACTTAAAATTTGTAATTTTTTTCCTCTTCAGTGTGTAGATTGACAGTCTTCCCATTTTCTGAAATGTAAATTTCACTCTAACTAGCACAGAAGGCCAAAACAGAATATAGACTTTAAAAACATCATTAGAGCTAAAAATCTAAACTAATGTCATCTTTTTGTCACTCTTACATTCACATAATAATGATTTAGTAGTTGAACTATATTATCCCCTTCTTGGCTAGTCATGCCATGTCCTGTGTCTTTCCTTAAAACAACAATACTGTGTTAATTCTGCATAAACTTTTGCATTTCTTGAAATCAAAACCATTTCACTTTACAAGGCAGAAAAGGCTTTTGCTGTTAAGGGTTTGGGTAAGTGGAAAGTACATTACATTGTTCTCTAATAGTTTAAAACACCTATATTTTTAATATAACTGTAACTTCTGGTTAGAAGCTTGAAGAGTAGAACTCTACTACTGCATTAGTGTGCTGCAAAATTAAGTTTATTCCCCCAAAATTTCAGCCACAGCCTATCTTGAAGCCTTGATCTTGTGCACAGACGCCACTGGAGGGTGGTGGTTGCCAAGGGTCCCTCGGGCGGCCATGAGCCCCTTCCTCAAATAAATTTTGTATGATCTCTGGCTGTATATGGTGAGCTGCCCCACTCAGCATATCAGAACACAGAACTGTGCATCCCTGTCCTGGTCCTATTGCTACACTTGTGGTTCCTCATTATTACGCAGAACTTGCCCTGCCACAATGTTTGAGACATTAACTCTTTCAGTCTCTCACAAGGGTCTGGGTAAAGATTTTATTGTTGAGGAGTAACTCTTTAACAACGATTGTAATTATATTTACCATCCTCACAGGATTTACGAAAGCCAGTAAGTCCACTGAAAAGGAACTTATGTAAAAATAAAGAAACTTTTAAGGAAGAAACTAAAAAGCAAAGCTAAGGGAATTAAATTCTTACAGGTTTTATGGCCATTACTGAAGGACACCTTCCCAGAAGTGCAGCACTACTGAATACAAGAACGCTGGTTTAGCTAAGCTAGAAGGTCAGGAAAATCATTAGACATAAGAAACCATCTCTAAGAAGCTAAAGTCAGCTTTTTCAGAGACAAAACAGAAAATATGAGGAACTCTGGCAAACAAAATTTGAAAGGACAATTAATCCAAAAGACTTTGAAGAGCAATTGACATAGGAATCAAAATAAACAGTGTAACTTTCTTCAGACAGGAAAATCAAAAAACCTTTTAGTGAGTCTGTTCAACTCACAGTTGCTGATCGGGTTGTTCAAAGAGCACTCAGATGGGGCAAGGCCTTTACACAGAAGCTAAAGTTATTATTCTCATGAGGTTACACTATGAAAGAATGGTAGCAATTCACATGCTAGACCCCCTTTCTGAGGCTGGCTCAGCAGAGCATAAGTCTGAAACTGAAGAGGATATGGAACAAGTTGATAGCGTGAAAACTCACAAATCAGCAGGACTAGAATGGCGTTTACTTTCTGAGAGAGCTCAGGGGTAGAGCAGATAAATTACTAATAGTATTTTTAAGCAAGAGTTTATCAATTTCCTTGCTACCAAGATAGGGTAGAAAATGTAGCACTGACTTTAAAAATAAAAGTTCTAGAAAGTTATAGGGAGGTACAGACCTATCAGCCTGACATCAGTATTAATCCAGTTAAATAAAAACTGTAATAATTAGTAGGCATCTGGATTTGCACAGTCTGTTTGAGAAGAATTGATGTTTTTTCGAAGAAGTCTTGCCTTACAAATCTCTTAAGAATTCTTTGAAGGAATTAGCAAAGATGCAGATAGGATTGACTCAGTTGATATATCCTGTGCTTGGTTTTTCAAAGTTGTATAAAATGTCTCCCAAAGGCTGTTTTTATTACTTGGGTGCAAATTCTTAGTGTTTTGATAGACAGTTCCATAAAAATACCAGCTTAGCATTCAGCAGTGGCCAAAAAAGACAACTGCAAGTTAAGAATCCATAGAGAAAGAAAATAAAAACCAAAAGCATCCATCATGAGTGTAAACTCATGATTCACCCCGCTTTGGATATCATATGCAGTTTTAGGCTCTTCATTTTAGAAAGGTTATGTTAAGTCTGGAAAAAGTTTGAAGAAGGGCAACGTGGTATTCTATTCTGATATTTTAGCAAGTTTCCAAATGGAGTATTTGGAGTTTTTTGTGCCAAAACCAAATACTCAGAATGCCAATTACGGACATCTGAGATTAGTTTGCTGTTTTGCTTTGCAAAACAAAATTAATCACTTCAGACAAGCTGGATGAAAAATACTTGATTGCTTATCTAACGAGGCTTACTTTTGTAAGGTAAGACCGCTAAAGTAATTTCAAATAGTTTAGCCACTTTAGCTGTATAATATAACTGTTTTGAAAAGACATCATAAATATTGGCAGCTAAAGTAAAGATAACTTCAAAATGTGCTCAGCAAGTGTAATAAGGGTATTTAAATATTTTGAAAATCATCTAAGAATAATATTCAGCTCTTTCATCTTTTCATGATTACATCTCAAAATGCAGTACAAAGGTTTAGGGGTATGACCTCCAAATTTTTGGACAGGAAGACTGTTAGAACTTGAAACCATTTCTCTTTCTGGTTTCTATCTTGGTTTTGTTTTGTTTTGTTTTGTTTTTTTCCATTTAGTTCCTGCTTATTTCTTAAATGAAAGTTCCAAGTTCTGTTTGCATCTATTCGTATACAAAAGCATTACTGTATTTGAGAAAAGTCTACTTCCTTTAGAAGTCCTTATAAATGACATATCTGAAGTGGAAAACTCTCCAGTATGGCAACTATAGATATATAGGTAATTACTGCAGTCTTAAGAGGAGATATCATCCCAGAATACTTATTCCCAAAATGTGGAGCTTGGGTATCCTTAAGATGTGTATTTTTTGTGTTGGAAATTGCTTTTCAGAAGCCTTTCCTGTTTTTTATGTGTGCAACTGCAGTAACTCAGTGAAAAATACAAATGCTAAATTGTGTACTTGCATGATTTTTTTAAGAAAAAAGCACAGCTTTGAATAAAATTTGTAAAATAAATGGCATTATTTTAGCTGCACACTAAACTAAATTTGCAGCGCAGGAGGATTTAGGTCGCCTCAACAGGTGAAATTAGGCTGCTGAAGCCAAGAACAGAATTTAACCAGACTGCACGTACTGTTGATAGATTTTTTTTCTGATGGAGAAAAATCTTTGGATAGATTTTTGAAAAGTACTTTAGGAAACATTAAAGTACCTCATTATATTAAGATAATTAGCGATTCCAGCTGTTAGTAAATCAAGAGCGCATTCCACTAATTTTCGGTGCAACAGTTGGTATTTCTTTTGGCTTTATTTTCAGTTATAGAATGTTCATTATTGCATACAGATGTTCAGCCTTCACAACTTTCTTCTTCTGAGATAATAAACTTAATAGTTTATTCCACTTTAGCTAAGAGGATACTATTAATGATAGGTTTTGTCACAACATTTGTTGTGCATATTGCACTATGGAGCCTATTCATATTTTGTCGTTTTCCTACTGCATGGTGTTGATCACACCAACTCTTGGCTCCTAAAGTCTATCAGTTTTTATGCTATGAGGATATTAAGAAAACATTTGACTTTGCTACTCTTCAGACTATCAATTCTTTTATTCTGTTACATATTCTGTATTATCAAACCCCACAGCAGTACTGTAAAGTCATGTCTGCTAAGTCACTGTGTTATGAAAATTGTAGATAGCAGACATTGACATTAGCAGCATCAGCTACTGTAGCTATTTTCAGGTGCTGTGCTGTTTCTTAGACATCAATTAAGCCTGGCTGAATGAGGATTTGAAGTGACAGATACGATATGCTTCTGTTATGAGCTTTGTATTGACTGACACATACGGTATGCTTCTGTTATGAGCTTTGTATTGAGAAAGTGTCCTCTAATAGGATGAATCATGTAAGAGTCATCAACTTCTGTCAGTGCTGTTGTAATTTTATAAATTTTAAGTGTTAGCATTTTAGAACTGTGCTCTCCTACTGTTTAAAAAATAAGCAAGGACAAATACAGGCTGTTCAGATATTTGCTTAATTAACATATTGGAGAATTTGCAGGTATTGTGAGCATGGGTTACATCCTTCACTGGAAATGAGCCTATATCTCTTGAACGTATTTTTGTGAGATGTTTGTACAGATGAGATTGCAATCAAAATATCTTTTATGCCACATGGTTTATCATCAGAGTAAATAACTAGTCACAGTATAGAACAGAAAGTTCTGGAAAGTGAAGCAATTGGGAGATAGTAATATGTGCTGACAGTAACAGACACACATGCAGCTTTAACTTGTGAGGTATCTTTAACTTGTCAGGTTCACTGGATCAAATGCTCACTTCTGAACTATCCATCTAAACTCCTTTATAGTCAGTGGAAAGAAGGAGATGCTCAAAGTGCATGACTGATCTAATTCTAAAGAAAACGCTTGAAATAGGTTGCAGTGTTCATGTCCTAAAAGTATGAATTTCATTTTATTGACTGAAAAACTAAAGTAGCTCTCAGATGCAGATGCGTACACAGTAAATTAAATACTGAGAGAGATGAATCCCATCCAAAGTATCAGACAATCAGTTATCTTACATTCTGTTTTGAGCACAGTACTTCAACTGCAGATCTTGTGAAGGTACTATTTCAAAATGCTGAGCCATAGCCTCCAACAGTTCTCTATCTGGACATTAAAAATACTTCTTCAATAGGAGAAAACAAAGAATTTGCCCCTCATCGTGTGGTAAAATGGTCCTATTCTACAACAGTCCAGATTCAATGAGAATTCTGTCTATTTACTGAAATGCTTGAGTATGACTCCACAGTTCCAATTTTTTTAATGCCTTATGAATACCAGAAACTAGTAGGACTTTTTGAAAAATGAGAGCTGTTACATAAAGGATAACTTACACATTTGGATAATTGTTAACTGTTGTATAATACAGTTACAGTTATAATACAACAAGTGAAATGGAAAGCAATTAATAAAAAAAGCTAAATATTTAATTTCTTACACAACGCTAATTATTTTCTGGCATTCATTGCTACAAGCTACGACTGACACAAAGTTTGTAGTATTAAAGGATTAATTCTTTATATTACTGAGAACACACCCTTAGATAAGATAAATCCCCTCAGGAAGAGGAGAGAAAACTCTTTGTGTTTCCAAGCATAAGACAACTGGGAAGAAATTTCCTCTGTGGTTGGATTAAATTTCCAGTCAGGTTTACCTGCTTCTTAGCTAACATGATGATAAAGACTGTTTCCTACCTTTGTTGACAGCTAAATTTTGATTGATATCATATTAGGGAACTCTTACTATAACTTTAGTTACAACCTAATTTTATCTTATTGTTTACCAAGCACAGGGATGTTCTTTGTATTGCTTTGAAGCATTTATAAGTGTTTAGTGTTGAACAAAATCTTCACCAGATGGACCATCAGATGTGGCATGGAGATTACCACACTTTCAGCAAACTAACCCAAACTGTGCTGAAAGCTTTGTAAGAGGAGCATACTTTGGAACAAAACCTGTTTAGGGTTCACTACTGATGGAAGCTTCTCTGTGATCTTTATGTAAATTAGCTTGAATTTAAGAATACTGTACTTTATTCCTTTAAGAAAATCCAAACACTTACTAGCTTTTTGCAGCCTGGTAGCTTATCTTTCTCACAAACTCTATTATGAAGTTCGGTATTTTTTTCTGCTGAAAACTACGAATTAGTGTTTAATCAAAAGTTTGATTTGTATCATGTCATTATTTTTAAAAAGTATAAAACCAAAATGAGAGAAGACATGTCTGTGCATACCAACAACATCTTCTAACAAGATCAGAATTTATCAGTCATATCCAGTAACTAGCTCAGTATGTCTTAGCCAGGCATTCAGGTTTTGCTGCACTGAAAATACCGCACAGTATTATTTCCCACCTTTTGGCTTTTATATGTCACATGCAGCTGATGACATTAAGCTCTTGATCCTTCTGTGAGTCTTCATGTTCTTCCTTTGGAAAGAAACAGGTGTACCTGACAGCAGGCATCACGTAGTTGGATGATCAAAGATTAGAGTTGTTGATAAGCAAAACCAGGGAGGATTACAGAAAGCTGAAAACATGCTAGAGTGTAATTTTAATTTTAAATTAATATAAATATATGCAAAGTGAAGATTACAATGACTTTTAAACCTGAATTAACTTGTAACCTTGACACAGTCTGATCTGAAACTTGTTATTTGTGCACTTAAAGCTAAGATTTGTAACATAGTTGCTGCCTTGCTTAAAAATGAATTTTTTTTTACTTGTATCTTTTTCTTGGTTCATTTACTTTGCAAAGTATGTCATACAATAATCTATTATCAACAAATAGACACATACCCATGTGCCCTTTCAATATAATATTACAGTGAGTGGATGATTACAACTTTTGTGGCAATTACTTGTGGTAATTGGCTGTAGGTATCGCAATCTGCATAGAACACGAGTTCCTTTGTTAAAAGGTTAACACTCAAAAGGAGGCATTCTGTATATGTTTAACAAAGCATTTGACTTAGACTTGGTAGTTTAATATGTGCTAAATAAATGCTAGTTTATTTTTTATGAGTCTGTAAAGATTCCACAGGAATATAGAAGCAATGAGGAATAATTCGCAGGTATGAGTTTCCCCAGAATGAATCTCCTTTCAGAGAATTCTTTTTATTTGTTGTCCCTATAGATATCAAGCATAAGATAAAAGGAAAGGCAAAAATCAGAAATGCTGTAAGGCAAAGATTTATTTTTATTTAAACCGTGATAATAGACTTTTGGGGGGAATGATATCTGCAATCAGGTTCCTTGCTTACATGTCATGATCAGAGTTACCATCACTCTGTGGTATTTAAATATCTGTCATCCATCCATTTAAGTATTTTGATGTAGTGTACTGGAGAAATTCTGACAGATTCAGCATGTCTACAATGCACTTCTCTAAGTAGGTCTGATTTGTCCCGAATTTCACAGTGATTAAGGGGGGGTTTTTTGTAATTGAATTAATACATAAACTATTTTGCTTCATTTTCTTGTTCCTAGTTGCTGATTTGATTTATCAAAGTGTTGGAGACACCTGGGTACACTGAGAAAGCTTAATCTAACTGCTCAGTGCTTGAGAGATTGATGAATTTGGGTTACCACTGTATAGGTATAAATTCTTTCATTAAGCTGTAAAAAGACTTTACACTACTGTTATATACGTTCCTTTGGATTATGTAGAACCTGCAGAATCATGAGGGATGAAGTAATGTGCAGGTTTTTTTGTTTTTTTTCAAAGCTGTTTGGTTGAATCTTGGTAAGATGCATTTGACTTGTTAGGGAAGTACTTATACATATTCATCCACCAGCTTTGATACAGGCAACTTATCTTTTAACTGGTTCCTGTTATATTGGTTCACCTCTGCATATCTAAGAAGTAGATTTTTTTGATAATATTAAAGCATTAATATTATATGATTCTTCTCCCATGAAGTATTCTAGCGACATTCAAAATGCAATAGATTTTTAAAAAAGGCTGCCAGAAGTTGAAAAAACTGGAGATAAGGAACAAGACAGGATACATTTCTAAGTACTACCATGTGCAAAAACATAAGAATATGACTAAATAGTAGCTTGTATCATGGCAGCAGTTTAACAAAGTTATGATTTATGTTTAATTTGTTAATCAGAAACATGGGATAAACACTGAGAGAGCAAAGTTTGCAGGTGGTTGTAATGCAGGTTATTAAAGCTGAAAGAAAATATAAAGAAGCTGAGGGAGTAAATTAAGTGAATGGGTACTATGACACTGAATGAAATTAGTGCTGATGAAAGCAGTCCAGCTGGAGGAGGGGATGACACCCTCTAACTACGTAACTGGTACAGAATTCAAAATTCACTGCATGCACTGCTGAAAGTGATCTAGCTACTAAAGTGGAAAACTCACTAAAGGTTGATCAATGAGCAATTGCAGTTCAAAAGTAAAAACAAAATGCCTAATTAATGCTAAGTCTGTGACTGTGTTAGTTATATGAAAAGCAATATCGGGTATCTCATCTCAGAGGTCTCTGAAATTGCACTGAGAGACTCACTATGAGTGTGATGAGAAGTGGATGAGATAGTGTTTATTTTTTTTAATCTGAGGAAGGAGACGTATAAGAAGCAGCACAATAAGAATGTAAAATCAGAAACAGTTTAAAGAAGTTAAATTGGATAGGGAGGATAGAAGAGCGATAGGGTGGCAATCCACTATTCAGTTTGCAGGCTTCTTCCATTATTTATCTAAAAATACATCTTTAAAATAAGTGTGCTTGTGCATTCATACAGATTTTCAATTTTGCAGGTGTTACAATGTGAACTTCATTGGGCTGTAAAGGGGCACAGGCACCTAATCTGAGAGAGCTATGGAGGTATTTCAGGTGTGAACTATGCAAGTATGAATTAAAAGTCAAACTGCTGGAAGTAAAAAGCACAAGTAGATTTTGGTTGGATCATGGTGTGAATACTTCTATTAACATACATATAGGTTAACCAGGCACCCTTCAGACAACATCTTACTTCATGGTACTCATTTGAGCTAACAGTCATGTTCCAGGCAAGCAGTCTGTGGCATAATTCAGCACAAAAACGAGCAGACTGACTTGGAGATAAATCTCCAATGAAGTATTCTTTTAAGATAGATGGCCAGTAATCCTGGAAGCCACTTTAAATCTGCATGAGTGGAATATGTTCTCTCTGAAATAACCTGATCATTTGTCCATATTTTGTGTCCCATGTCAGTCTATATATTGGCTGACTATAAAATAACTTCTCTGGAGTGAAATTCAACATGTCTTAGAGTGGCATTTGAGTTTAATGTGAAAAACAGTTGCTGATTAGTAGGCTTGTCTGGAGAAAACAGTACATTTCTGTTCCATTAATTCTACAAGTTCTCCATCTGCTTTTGAGGAAAAAACAGACTGCTGTGTGTGATTTTTTTGTTGAATCATCTTTAATGTCAAATTAGTAATTTCTAGTTTTATTGTAACTATTTTGTGAAACCATATGAAACTGTCATGCAAAACACTGTGTGAAACTAGATTTAAATTTGAACCTTGACATGACATCATATAGAATTGAGGGATCTGGCTCTTCAGACCAGCTGAGACCATCCAGATCTCAAGACTCTTTCAAAATTACCTCAGCCATTGTTTCTTTTTTGTAGATGACAATAAAATATTCAATTGAAAATGACATTTTTAGCTGCTTCCTCATCTCAGAACTAAAATTTTGTGCATTAAATGAATAACAGTACTTAAAATCCATGGCTGAATTTGAAAGTTATGCCCTTCCTTAAAACCTTCTCCAATAATAAACAAATTAAACAAAATACTCCTCCTCCTTTTTAACCATGTTTTAAAGTTTATTCTATCACAGATCATTGATACTGTTTGCCAGCCAGGAACATTGGCCCATTACTTTCTTCTTGTTATGCACCATTGGTTTATACGCTACTTAAAATGCAAAGCCAAATTAAGCACTGTTGAAACTTCACACGAAAAAAGAAATGTTGTATGAATAATGGAATAAAGGAAACAATTACTCAGCCTAGAATTTTAGAATCCTAATTCTATCTTGTAGCTCAACAAATCTAGCTGTAATAAAGACAGATCTTTAATGTCTAGAAACACTTGTAACAGAGTCTGTTGTTCATATATTAGTAACAAACTGAAATGTTGCTTTAGAACCTAAGATCTTGATATGCCTGAAATGAGGAAAGAAACCCAGCCTCAGTTAAACAAAGCTGTTCTGTGGGCTCTACATTTCCTGAAAAAAAGTTTAAAAGCAGTAGAAGTAAGAAAAAGGTCTGACTTGATAATAGAAAGGATCTTTGGTTTGTTTGTTTGATTATAAAAGGCTTTCAGATAGGTGACTAATTTCACTTTTCAAAACAATATGTTACTATTTGGTGCTATGAAAAGATTTAGTTGTTAATCTTGGTTGGATTTTTTTTTTTCCTGTTGAAACTTCTGTGTGGCGTTTAAGGAGCACAGCAAAAAAAATTATATAAACCTACCATTTTTATGTTGGCTTACTCTCTTTTCATAGGGTTCTGATACGTATATGCATTTGTTTTTATTCTGCGTAGAATCTTCAGTTCTGTTCTCTTTATGACATGAAAGATAACTTACGATCTGAGTCAAGCTTTGACATACAACTCATTTTACGTCTCATTATGACTACAAAGCTATAAAAACATTATGAAAGGTCATTTAAAAAGCTTCAGATTCATGAAACTTTTGTAGTTAAAAGGTTAAGTATGCCCTTCTCACTTAGAGAGCAAAATGTGAGTCATCTTACTGGAACGAAGAATTTCATTTTATGGATGGTATAAATTGGTGCAACTTCTGTACCATTGCTTCCTTACTATTAACTGTATTCTCCCTCTTTTTACATTTAAATTTCAGTGACAATACCTAAAATAAATAATGGAACTAGTTAAAAGAACAATGGAACCGTTATCAGCATTGTCTTTTAAACGGTTGCCACATCAATGTTTCATGTGTCATACACCACTATTCTGAAAGCTTCTCTTCGATATATGGAAAAAGCTGTTGAAGATACCTACTGCTGCACATTCACAAAACTTACTTCAATTATTTTTTTTGTTGAAACAGATGTTTTCATATAATGCAGATTCACTAGCATCTTCTTATAGATTTTTAACAAAGATTTGATCCCTGTATTCTCCTCGATGCAAGGATTATTGCGTCCTAGGAGTGTTAACTGCTTCACAGACTATAAGGAAGAGACTCTTCATTTTCTTCACTCAGCTGGGTGTCAAAATAAGGTTAAACGGCATCATTCTAAAAGGTGATGCAGAGCATTAATTAGTTTTTCAGAGAAAGCTTTCCTGTAAGTAGTCTGGCCGTTATCTTTTGGTTACAAGCTAGCCTTGAGCACATAAGTACACAAATGACAGCAGAAGACTTCTATTTCCTTTTAGAGCTATTGGACTAAGTTAGCTTTTTGGATTTGAAAGAGGACCCTTAAAGATCAAAAGCAACTATCCATAGGAGGCAAACAGGCATAGGAGGAACAAATTCTTTTTGAATCTTTCAGAGCAACAAAGGTTTTGGTATAGATTTGTCAAATCATTTTGAATCTATTCAAGATATATTTGAAGAGGTAACAGCATGAAACTTGTCCCACCTGAAATAGCAGAAAAGAAGTGAAGGGAAAAAATATACTGTTATCGTCTTTGTTCATGCCAGATACTAACTTGTATGCTCTTCTAATAAAACCTAGTCAAGATACTCATGCTTTCCTCTCATGAGCTGCAATAATTCTGTTAATTTTTGCAGTTTGGGAATCAAAAGATGGTTTAAAGATCTAACTACACCATAACAATTACATGTTTCTTCCTTACATATGGCAATAAAGTCTATTCAGGCATTTTTAGGTTGCTTTTAAATTATTCTTCCATTTCTATGAACAGTGGGAAAACCTCCACATTAACATTAAACAATGAACAAGATGGTGGTTTTCTGGTTTATGGTTGGTTTTTGTTTGTTTTTAATGGCTGTAAGGAGAGCCTATATATTTAATTTATCATCATTTAATTTAATGATGAATTTCAATCTCTTGCAGAATATCCAGCCTTAAATTCCCCATCTCAAATTTACAGTAAGATACTTCTGAACTACCTAAGACTCAAAATTCCATTGGCAGGAAAAACTGAAGCAGCAGCTACTTTCAGAAATCAGTGATTCTTTAGCTGTCCACTAAATGGTGTTACAGTTGCCTTTGACATTGAGACAAGATGTATAAACACATGGAAATAGATTTAATCCAGTATGACATTTCTTGTGTTTAACAAAAATGTCATCACACATGTTGCTTCAGATGACATTTTTATAATGCTTGTGTTAAATTATCCCAAATAGTATTCAAAGGTGTGATTTGAGATCTATAACTGTGCTGTATCCAGTAAGACGTTCATATAGATCCTTGAGAAATGACCTGATACTCATTTTATCTTTAGGTCTTAAAGAGATGCAAGGTCAAATGTTAATTCTAGGGGAACTACAGGCCGGTCAGTCTCACCTCTGTGCCCAGCAAGATCATGGAGCAGATCCTTCTGGAAACTATGCTAAGGCACATGGAAAACAGAAAGGTGATTGGTGACAGCCAACATGGCTTCACTAAGGGCAAATTGTGCCTGACAAATTTGGTGGGCTTCGATGATGGGGTTGGTGGATAAGGGAAGAGCAATTGACATCATCTACCTGGACTTCTGCAAAGCATTTGATACTGTCCTGCACAACATCTTTGTCTCCAGAATGGAGAGACATTGATTTGATGGGTGGACCACTTGGTGGATAAGGAACTGGCCAAAGAGTTGCAGTCAATGGCTCGATGTCCAGGTGGAGACCAGTGACAAGTGGTGTCCCTCAGGGGTCGATATTGGGACAAGTATTATTTAACACCTTTGTTAAATATTGGGACATGGCCAGTGGAATTGAGTGCACCCTCAGCAAGTTTGTGGATGACACCAAGCTGAGTGGTGTGGTTGTTACTCTGGAGGGAAGGGATGCCATCCAGAGGGACCTGGACAGGCTACAGAGGTGGGTGCGTGTGAACCTCATGAAATTCAGCAAGGCCAAGTGCAAGGTCCTGCACCTCAGTTTGGGCAATCCCAAACATGGCTACAGGCTGGGCGATGAGTGGATTGAGAGCAGCCCTGCAGAGAAGGACTTGTGGGTACTGGTGGATGAAAAACTGAATATGAGCTGGCAATGTGCGCTTGCAGCCCGGAAGGCCAATCACATCCTGGGCTGCATCAAAAGAAGCATGGCCAGCAGGGCGAGGGAGGTGATTCTGCCCTTCTACTCCACTCTGGTGAGACCCCACCTGGAGTACTGTGTTCAGCTCTGGAGCCCCCAGCATAAGAAGGAAATGGACCTGTGCTGTAGTTAGACCCTCTGCTGCTATCTACCCCCTGAAGGAATAAGGTTCCAAGTCTGAGGCACAAAGTGAGGTTTATTAGGATAAGACACTTATTAAGTAAATAACAGTTGCACCACCCTGCAAGTGGGGACTCTTCTGCTTCTATTCCAAATTTCTTATAAGCTGCCTAGTTGGTATCACTCAGTTCCCAGGGAAATATCCTTACCTGGCGTCCCAAGTAAGGGGAGATCACCAGGGCACGGGCCAGCCATTCCTCAGGAGCAGGCAAATCGAGCTCTCAGGGAGCAGTTTATACAGACTTCTTTGGGGGTTTCTGTCGTCACTGCCCAGCAGTATCATGATGCTGTTGCTGGGCAAGCTCGGGGCCCAGCACAACAAGAGGTCCGACCCGCAACCAAAGCACTACCACTTGCTCTGGATTGTCTCCTCACAACCTGCTTGAGCGGGTCCAGAGGAGGGCCACAACGATCGTCAGGGGTCTGGAGGACCTCCCCTATGAAGACAGGCCAAGAGAGTTGAGGTTTAGCCTGGAGAAGAGAAGGCTCCAGGGAGACTTCACAGCAGCCATCCAGTACCTAAAGGGGGCCTACGGGAAAGATGGGGAGGGACTCTTTAACAGGGATTGTAGTGATAGGATGAGGGGTAATGGTTTTAAACTGAAAGAGAGTAGATTTAGATTAGATGTAAGGAAGAAATTCTTTACGGTGAGGGTGGTGAGGCACTGGAACAGGTTGCCCAGAGAAGTTGTGGATGCCCCACCCCTGGAAGTGTTGCAGGCCAGGTTGGATGGGGCTTTGAGCAGCCTGGTCTAGTGGAAGGTGTCCCTGCCCATGGCAGGAGGCTTGGAACTAGGTGATCTTTAAGTTCCCTTCCAACCCAAACCATTCTGTGATTCTCCTTCATTCCCAAAAGTATTATTTGCAGAAGCAGGAAGACTACTAAGTAGGAGCCAGAGTTATCATATAATCAGCTTTAGCTGAGAGATTTGGGGGGATGGAGAGTTGGTGATTGTGTCACTGTTGTGAGTTATTATCTTCTTTACTTAGTAAGTTAATGCTTCCTAGAAAAAAAGCTTCTTATTTATGCTTTCAATCTGTTTTTGAGAGCACTGGAGCAAGAAATGGACAGTCAGTCTTGTGCTTAGATTTCCAACAGATTTGCTAGTGACCTTGAATAGTAACATCTTTCTAAAATGGAAACAATACAGTTGACCTAGGTGGGATAACAAAATTATATGTAAAACACATTGATATGATCCACGGAAAAGTAACACAAAAATTTGATGTATTTCGTTCTCATTCCAGAGAAGAACAATGTCATCATTATCTTTATAGCCTATCTAGCCTCTTTTTGCCTTGCATAGATCAGCATTGCTTCAGTACACAGATGTTCATTTTATGCTACTAATTGAGTGGCAGTCAGTCAGAATTAGTGATAAGCAAACAACATGCAATAGCAAAGAAAATGTGATTTCACTGAGAACTCACTTGAAAACATGCAACTAGTCTATACACAAAGATTTGCAAATAGCACATGTTTGTGTGCAGACAGGGCAATAGCACACAAGTACGGATTTGCCTATGTAATGATATAGTCTTCATATCCAGTGGCTTCCTGTGCATAATTTGCAAATGCTTTTTCTGTATGCTTGATTATTGTTCCCAGCAGTATTATAAACATAACAAGAAAACTTCCCTGAGTCCAAATATACATAAGAAGGCTGTTACTTAAGGATCTCTAAGAATAAAACTTGTTCTGGGGGCTTGAGACCATGGTATAATTCCCTGAGGATATTCTGCTGTGCATTCAGTGACTAAATCTGCCTCCTCTTTCGATCTCAGTCCTGAGGGAAGTCAGTATGTGGCCAGGGTTGTAGGTAGGTGTGGTGGGTTGACCTTGGTTGGTCAGACCCCCACCCAGCTGGTCTCTCAAGCAAATGTTTTAATGAAGTATTCATACTAACCTAAGTACTATAAAATTGTGGTGGGTTGACCGTGGCCGGATGCCAGACACCCACCCAGCCGCTCTCTCACTCCCCCTTCTCAAGAGGACGGGCGGAAAAAAGATGGAAAAGTTCATGGGCCGAGATGAAGACAGAGAGATCACTGACCAATTACCATTATGGGCAAAACAGACTCGACTTCGGAAAATTAATTCAATTTATTGCCAGTGAAAAATAGAGTTGGATGGTGACAAAGACAAAAACTGAAACATCTTCCCTCCATCCCCCCTTCTTCCCAGGCTCACCTTCACTCCTTATCCCCGACTCCTCGACCTCCTCCCCTCTGAGCAGCGCAGGGGGACGGGGAACGGGTGTGTGGGGGCAGCCCCCGGCGGCTCCCCGCTGCCGCTCCTGCCTCCTCCGG
>JANHGO010005488.1:0-22978 GCA_024606505.1 Aquila spilogaster
CCATGGAACTGGAGCATTAACTCTTTAACTCCCAATGCACTACATGATGTTATGATGTGGAATACTGATAATAAAAATCATAAAACCATGACAATGCTAATACCTTATCCTGGCATTGCTACAAAGTTGGGGAACAAAAGAAACTGGTAACAAAATGAATTCTGCTACAGTGACCATGAATTCTGGATCCTGGCCAGAAACATTTTTGTGCAGCCCCATGGACACTCCAGTGATCAAAGGCATCATCTTCTTCTCCTGTGTGCGTGGCCGACCCGGAGCCTGCAGCACAAGGACACCTACACTGCGGAGTACAGAGCCACTCTGGGTAGGGGCTGCTGTGTCCACGCCAAAGGAACACGCAGCCCCTGTGTGAGCAATTGTTGTCGGTGGTGCCTTTGATGGAGCCTCCCCCAGGAAAGAAGGCTTGGCTGGGAACTGCTACAGGGTACAAAGGTGGTAGAGGCTCAGCTGAATATGCTGTGGCCAAGGGAGAGCTGAAGAGGTTGTTGAATGTCAGAGACCAGGGAAACACGCAAGAAAGTAACTACAAAGGTGGTACTCTTGCATTCTTGGAAACATTGTAGCGAAGAGAAAAGGAAGACAGCTGTGCCTCCAGGGAGGCCAGAGGAACTCCCCAGGGATCATGCAGAACTCAACTCAGTTTTCTGGCACTCGGAAAGACAGTGAGTTAACCAACATTAAACTTGCAAGCAAAAACCAGCCTGCAAGAATGAGGAGATGGGAGGTAAGCTGTCCATAAACTCTTCTGATGTGCTTTTTATTTGTCCCAGGCTACTTCTAATCCAGTGAAACATGGCTTTTTCTGTGGTTAAAAGATTTTTGTGTTCTTTCAGAGTTCACTGTAAGGAATGGGGCTAGGTACCCCTTTTGCAGACAGCTTTGTTGCTGCCACCACAAGAAAAAGGATTTTGAGTAAAAGTTAGAATGACAGTGAACAAAACAATAGAAATCACATATCTATGTTTCTAGAGAACATAAAAGATTGAAATGACTACTCTAAAACATCACTTACTCACACTGATGACATTACAGACCATCAGAGGATATCCTCGTGAACTGGCCTTTGTCATGCACCTTCTCCACCTGCTGAAAGGTGGATTGTAGTGGGACCAACTGCAGAACTTGTAGAGCAGTGCAGGAATATGGACATTGAGACAATGGTACTTATGTGTACCTCTTCATCTCTATCCTCCTCCCTTCACATTTTATATTTAATGGCAAATGTTCATCACATACATCCTAGTAGTTGATCTCAGAAAATCTTGGGGCAGTGAGATCCAGTGAGTAATTAGGTTCCTATCCTTATCAATGTAGACATCACCTCAGTTTGGTTGGCTCTTCCTTTGTTCAAGTATGGTGGCCAAGGTCACCAACTCACGTCCCAGTGGAGCAGTCATGACTCAAGTGCCACACTGTGTAGTTGTGGCACCAGGGGATGGGGCTATTGGGTTATTAGGGGGGGTTATTAGGCTGACGGTTAGACTAGGTGATCTTAGTGTTTTTTTCCAACTTTAATGATTCTGTGATTCTATGTAGAGACACCAGATTTCATAACTGAAGCTCCCAGTCATCATGCACCTCTGAATGCTCCTGGGAAACAAGTGTAGTTACTTTATAAGCTGCACAACTTCTTCATTGCTGAACCTCCACAGCAATACTATTTTTCCTTATTTGAATGGCGCTCCATATTCACACATTACCATGTCCACATCAGCTTGATTCTCAGAGACTTCATCCTAAGAGAACAAGCAGAGTAAGTTGCAGTGAATGCAAGTTGCAAAAGTCAGTAGAGCCAAGACAGAGCATCCGTAGCAAATGCAACTAGTTCTGCAGCTGCTCAGCTCCTATCTTGACCAGCTGTCATTCCGTGGCTCTAGTGCACACTTTTTATATTTCAGGGTAGACTTGAGAACTTCCCCGTTCTCAGGATAAATCTTTACTGAGCTCTGCTCAGCCTAAACTGTTCACAGCTAGTATTGAGTTAGCCCAGGGAGATGTGGACACATCATCTAGAAACCTGCAGCTCCCCACTTGCCCGTGATAGACTGCTAGCAAACCTTAACGAACAGGCACTTTCCTCTTGGTCTCTAAACTCAGCTATGTGGTTACTGGTAGTTAAAAATGAAAGTTTGCTCAGAGGCCCTTTTGTTGTCCTAGCCAACATGCTTCCTTTGTTTGGGGTCTATAGCCTCAAGTGGCTCTGACTGAGCCACTGCACAGCACACCCATATCCAGAGGAGATGTCAAGCATCTGCTGGAGCCTCCTGCAGCATAATAAAGCTGGGGAAATAGAAGTGTCCATATTGCTCATACAAATACTGAAGAGTCCTGAATTTTCTGAGTCCTCATCTTAGTCAGCTGAGTTACAAAGACATCAACCCTAGAAGTCTTTTATCTGCAAATTTGTTTAGGTTGTGATATAGCAATATAGCATTACCATGTTCTTATGTTCCTCATTAAGCATTCTCTGTTGGATACTTACCTGGGAGACAAGATACTTGACTTTCTGTATTTTTGTTCTCATCCTGTACAGCTACCTTGAGGTTCATACTCTCCTAAATTGTTTAGATGACTATCAGAAAAGGTGGAAGTTGGTGTCTCCTGATTCTTGCTGTGTTCATGTTGCTGTTAAGCATTAATGTTACTTTAGTATCTAATCTTTAATCTAATCATAGCACTTTTCCCAAGGCTAAATTCCCCAAGAATATCCTTCTGCATGGGAGCTGCCTTTGGTTTGCCACTAGACCAAAATGGAGCTACATCTTTTCAGCTAGCCTTGGAAAATATGATGTGAAAATTTCCTTTTTTTCTCCATTCATCTGTTTATGGATCAGCTGTTCATCCCTTTGCTTCAGGTGACTACTGAAAATTCACGTGCATATGTCCTTTCTCCCTTGACTTCAAAATCAACTGCTTGCCTTGGTCAGTCTCTAGAATTCTTTCTGCTTAGGCAGTCTGCTGTATTGCACCACCAAAGGCAACATGGGGCTACTGGAAAGCCATTAGTGACAAAGTGGTGTTGAGTACATGCTGCAGAGATAAGTATCACTACTGATGTTTTTATTAGCTGAACTATCCTGTCTTTAACAAAAGTATCCCTTTAGATGCTGCTGCATACCTCTTCAAAGGTGCTCTTGGATGTGTTTGTATATTTATTTGTGGCCTCGGGTCCTTCTTAAGGCTTATTTCCATCCGATGTTGAGGGGTGTCTGTTGTGCCCTGGGAATGCATAACCACTGCTTGTTTTGTTGGTGTTCATAGTATGATGAGAAGTGTGCAAATGAATTAGATTGTTTGTAAATGCAATCCACAAAACATGGGATTCTTTAGTTACCAAGTCATTAATTACTTATTTTATTGATTTAGGCACAATACATTGATTCAGGCATTATATATTGATTCAGACACTAAGCCATTTTTTTCTTTCTTCTGAGCTTAATAAGAACAAAGCAGTAACAAAAAAAAAATCTAAACCAGTCACACCACTTTATTTCTCATTGGGTTGCTGTGGTTACGCTGTGTTTTCTAGTGACATCAGTGAGGGCTCTGTAATGCTTGCGTGATAGACTGGTTTTGGTGCCTTTTTTCTATAAGAAAGAAAGGAACCGAAGCGGAAAAAATTAATTTGTCCATTTGCATCTTTCCTTCTTGTCATGTTTTTGTAGTTGAATGATTAGTGTTAGTGGTTTACTGAGGAGCAAGTGGTGATTTTTTAAATTAGCTTTATATAATATAGTTACAAATAATTCTATCTGATATGGAAACATTAAAGATTTTCATCTAAAAAAAGAAACATTTCATTGTTTCCAAGCTTTGAAAACTACCTCAGATATTTTCTGCCACTCTCAGGGCCACTTACGTTTTTTTTCAAATTTTCCATTACTTATGTAATATGATGAACAGATCAGAACAGGATCAAAATGACCAGAACAGCTGATCATTTTTGTTTACCTGAACTCAAGGTTCCTCGGGAATTCAAAAAGTGACAGGGTAAATCCATGGAAGAGAAGTCACTCAAGGTTTTTAAATACACAGAAACCACCCTTTGAAGTTTGTGAGCTGTCGGTGAGGGAAAGCTGAAATGGTGTTTTGGGGACATTTCATAGCAAACTTTCCGTGTTGTAATACTCTCCAGAGACGTCAGCTCTCTGATCAACTGAGACATCAACTCTTGATAACTGTTCCAAAGTGGATAGTAGAAACAGAACATCATTTGTCTGACTTATTGTGGGCTCAGTTATATTCTTATGTTCACATTGTTGCTGCCTGTGATAGCAAATTGCAATTTGGTTTGATAAATAACATTGAAGCCTAAAATACGCAGTGTACTCCACCCTATTTGAAGGTCACGGCATCGCAATACCTTCTAGGTGGATTTATTGCTTTGTGGGGAAAAAGTGCTACTTCTGGGTGATTGTGTAGCTCAACAACTCCAGGTCCTCAACTGACCTGCCATTTACCTTACAGGCCAGCCAGCTCACCTGTGTAACACAACATCTCCTGCAACGCAGCTGGTGGTAGGAGCAATTGGTTGTATTCTGTACAGAAAGAGGAAGCGATCAACCTTGAAAAAAATGATCAGAGCTCTATGAGCAGCCTGCAGACAATCTGCTTAAAGTAAGTAAAAAGTATATTCTCCTAACAGTCTAACTGGTTAATTACACACCCAAGATGTTGTTTGTGTTACATACATCACACTTATACATATGCAAATATGTATGTATATACACTTTCAAGTGCAATTGTCTAGAGGAAAGCAATTTGCATCTGTTATTCTAGTATTATCATGAATTCCCAAATATAAACCTGGAGCGAGAGTAAAAATGCAAGAACATTTGATTTATAGATGTTCCAGTGAGGAAAGAATGTACCAGTGGAATTGCAGCATTTAGAGCAGATGTTGCAGTGAAAACTCAATGTGTGGTCCATTATTTTCATTTGTTGTTTCGTGTATATAGCAAGGGCTATTCCTGATTTCACAGAGACTGGGAATGTTTACCTTTAAGAAGGGAAAACTCAAGAGGCATCCTATTCATGTTTATCCATACTTGGGTGGGGGACACACATAGGTAAGGAGGGCAGAGCCAGGCTCTTCTCAGTGCTCAGTGACAACAGGACAAGAAATAGTACAAGTAAATCCACCTAAATGTATGAAAAATTTTTTGCTGGGGGTGCCAAACTCTGGCATAGGCTGTCCTGAGAAGGTGTAGGGTGTTCATCCCTCAAGGTACTCAAAATGCCGCCAGACACTGCCCTGAGCAACATATTCCAACTACCCTGCTTACATGGGTAGGTTTGGACTAGGCAAACCCCAGAGGTGCCTTCCCACTTCAACCATCCCATGATTCTCCATGCCTTTGTTCCAGACGTCTGTATTGTTGGGCACATAATTCTCTATGATGTGTCTGTGTAAGTTTTAGGTTTCATCCTGACTCACCCCTTCCAACAGAAACAACAAAGGGGAAACGCTTTCTGCTTCACCACCTAGGAATCCAGAGGTGGAAATCACCATGCCTTTGCTTCTGCCTGATATGGCTGGTCTTGAGTCAGGTCTAGAGATACTGTACAGCAAATACTATTTTATTAGTACTCATTTATATTGTATGATTCTTCATTATTGCAAATAATATTATCATATGTAAAATACATTCAGGAGATACTGCTTATGTGTTGTCTTACCACAAACCTAAACAACTTCTGGTGTTCTCACAGCAAGTGGGTTAACATGGGCTGATTTATTCTGCATCTGTGGAATGAAAAATGTTTCAAAAATATGATCTACAGTATCTCATGCTTACATACCTACAAACTGTAAAATAATATGCATGACTTCAGCATGTGTGTGTGACCTGAAAAGGTGAAAGAACAAGTAAACACAGTATTACCAGCACAGATAAAATTCAAACCTTGGCAGCTGACAGCACATAAATCGGCAATACAAGATTGCATGAGTTTTCAGATCAGGGATCTTTCTTGCATAAGAGTGAACAATGATTAAAAGTTTTCATAGAACAATAGAATGACTTGGATTGGAAGGGACCTTTAAGAACATCTAGTTCCAACCCCCCTGTTATAGACAGGGACACCACCATTAGATCATTTTTAACCAGTTTCTGCTGTCATGAAAATCTGCTGTGTAAAGAACTTTTAAGTGTCTCAAAATTGTTGAAACCAGCAATTCTAAGTTCTTTTGCAAGACACAGATTCATAGTACTCATCACTAAATCTGCTGCTGATCCATGCTGTAACTGGGCAGAGTTAATGACATACGCTCTTAAGCAATCTTAGAGAGCTTTACTACAACAATTATTATGGTGTTTACTATTATATGGTGTTTACTATTATACCTGTTATGCTTCACAATAAGAATTTCCCATTCTGTATCAGGGAAAATTGCAACCACTCAGAGTTTTGCAATAAAAATCAGGAAAGCGTGCCAGCTTTGAAAGTTTTCTACTGTAAGTGCAGAGAGGGTGAGCACTCTCCTAGGATAGTCAGTGTTCTGAGCATGTTTCTTCCTTTTGATGTGGGATCAGGCAAGGAAGCAGCAGTCTGCATGTCTCTCTTCCCAGCTGACTACCACAACATTCAGGCTACTGGTTTTTCATGTTCCTGTCTCTGGCACTGAGCAGAAAGTCTAATTTTGACTCAAGGAAATGTTTGTCAAAAATAGTTTAGCTATTGCACACATCTGCACATACACACGTACACACTTTTTAAAATAAATAGTCGTTCTCCCTTTGAAGTTTCTGATGACTAATAGGACCAATTCACCACTGGAAAGTGGCAGCCATTTGCTCATGCATACCCAAGTGAACAAATCATGTCAGGAACTAAAATGAACTCCATATGACTTGTAAGATGACTGGATTTGAGATTTTGCTGGAATATTCTCTTTAAACACTTTACAGTTATGAAAATGCTGTGGTATCTCTAGTGATCACATATCATCAGAGCATCGGTTTCATGTTGAAAGATCTGAAAACAGCATTTCAGCAAAACATGGAACTATTTTCTAGTAACTAGACAGAAACTGGCAACATTTAATTTTTTAGCCAATTTATGTTTTATTTCAGAACAGATGCAAGACTACTTACGAATAAGTGACATTTTTTTCCCACTTTTTAAATGAAATGTTGGCTTAGCTAGCTTGGAAACCTTCAGGCGTGCTCAGTATATAGCTATATGTATTTCATATGTTTATTTCTATACTGATATATTTCATCGTATATGCTTAATAGATTTAAATTCTAATTGTACCTTCCTGTACTACCTGCTTCACATGCAGTGAGCTATTTCCATTTTCCGCTCTTCTAGCTCTGTTGCAATAACAGTTTTGTGGAACACTTAAACCTTTTGCAAAACTTTACCTTACGCAGATGCTACTATTCTATGATGAGCAAGATTTTGTCATTTATTGATGAGCCACATGAACAAGCTTTTAGACTTAGTCTGAGTAGTTAGCTACAAGTGTGAATGTAGTCCATATACTGGCCTCCAGGAAAATTACATTCATAAAGAAAGGACTAATTTAAATTGGAGTTGGAAAGATCCAGTTGGGTTCAATGGGAAGTATTCAAAAGTTATATTCATCCTAATAATGAATTGAACTTGGAATCTCACATAAAGGTATCTATCTAGTAGCTTAAAAAGGAAAAAAACTAGTTAGCTATTACTGGAAAATAGTTGTAACTTCATTACTCACTAAAATATTGTAATAAACAGAAAATGTTTCCAGTTTTATTGTAAGGTAGGAAAGGAGGATCAACACAATAGCTTCTGCTACACTTGCCCTCATCTCAATTTTGTGATATTAAAAGTTTTATTATTTTTTCATTAAGGATTTCTCACTCACATACGTAATTTCTGTTATTTTGCAAAAACTAGACTTGTGAGAATAACTAGTTCTAAATTCACTGTCCAATCTGAAAAGAATGTAAAATTTTGGCAAACTGGGAAGCTGAGAGAAAAAATAGTTTTATGCCTTGCAAACAAGTTGTGTTTTTTTTCTAATTTTTATCAATTCAACATGGCTAAAGCAACTTTTAAAGTAAAACATTATTTCAAAGAAGTCTAAGTCTATCATTTTAAAATATCAACATATTTCATTGCTTTATCAAAGGATAAAGGTATTCAATTCAAATGCTTCATCTGACTACAGCAGACCTGGATGCTGAGTGTTTCCTGGTCTGCATGTGACAACACTGAAAGCATCCATTCATCCTGGCTCAAATGACTAAGAAGCCAAAAAGTCATTCTTTGGGGAGAACCATTTAAGAAGGCACTGCATTTACAGATGGGGTTCATGCCATGCACAGACAGGCTGTCTTCCTCTCAATTCCTCCAGGATCTTCCTCTTGCAGCATGGCTTCCATTCAGGTGCCATGTGGGTTGTTATCCTCCCCTGCATGCCATCAAGCCACTGAGTAAGACATATCCTGTGTCCCCTCGTTTGTCCTCCTAACTGTTTCATATATTCACTAGCCATCTGGTCCCATGGATCTTCCACTGTTGATAAATGAAAGAGGAGAGAGGAAATATGTGTCTACACTTAGGATTAAGGATTATGACTGTCTTAGTTCCAGGAACCGTAAAGCAGCTGTTTAAAGTACATTTCACTCTGAGGCATCTGAAACCTGAAAGTGAAGAAACTTTGTCTACCCCCATGACAGAACAACCAGTACCTTGTGATCAGGGGTAGTTGAACAATTGCTATATTTAATAAAACTGATATGGAAGCTTGGTCTTTCAAAATTATAAAATATGAAATAAAAGCATGAGAAACAATAAGGGCAGCTCATCTGAAAAATACAGTATAAACAATGACATTCATCTGAAGAATTTTTACACAGAATATGCGTCTGTTGTTCACATATGAGAGGGAGTAACAGGAGTTTGAAACCTATTGATATAATTACATCACATTATTGAAAAGAGATGAGTAGAGAAAAGAGCTTAAAAGATGTTCCATTTTAATGAGAGTACTATAAAGAGCAGATTAAAAAATAGTCATAAAATAAAATACAATATAATGAATTAGTTTCATATTATAAGAGAAAGGAAAATGTTATTAATTTGTGAAGCAGACAGTCATCTTTGCTACAGAATTAAAAATGAGAGAGCTCTTATAAATGCTACCCACACAATGTAGCACCTCACCAAAGCTCAACTATGAAACCAGTGTATTCTGCTGATTACTGCTGTTCTAGACATCTTTCCTGCATATAAAACATTAAGTCAGCCAGTTATGAAGCTATTGAATGTTTCCAGAGTGTCATTTACCAGAAGGATTTGATAAGTTACAGAGAAATGAACTGTTTTGCTTTCTGATCTTGATTAAGTGCTGTTAACATACCATAATTTCTAACAGTTTCAGGTGCAGGCTATTTTTAGCTCTTGTTCCCCTTCACCCCCCCACCAATTATTTCTCCCATTTTCAACCAGTTAATGGCATCAAAGTTTTTAATCTGCATGACACAAATAAATTAGAGCAGGTTTTGTGTTTCCATAGTACCACCTAGCATTCTTTCTAGCACAGGTAAAGGAATCACCTGTTTGTTGTATTTGCATTGGTTCAAATGAAGTAAAAAGATGACAATAGCAGTAATTAGACACTCTGACTAGTAGCTAAGAATACAGACTCTAAAAACATAGAAAAGTAAAAGAAGCCTTATCTGAATTTCTACAGAACATCAAACACCTCAGCTTTCCCCAAACACCTGCACATAGAAAAGTCTCTGTAGCATGGCTGAAGGCCAACAGAGACTAACTTTCAATGAGAATTTTCACAGCAAAGAAGAAGGCTGAGATATTTCTTATGGTTCATGGTGATGCAAGTGCCCATTACTAAGTACTGTGGAAGTTAGTACATGCCAATCCACTCACACTGTGGAAGGAAACTGAATAAGCAAGAAGTTCTTATGCTGGCCCCTTTCATTACTGCTTCAAAGAATCCACACTTCCCAAGGAGAATCTCTAAAAGAAGAACTGGGACCTACATACAGTGTAGTAAGTAAAGAGTAACCCATTTCATGTAAAACAGGATTCATTTATTGCCTGAGTGTTTCAAGCTGTAGGAGTCTTTGTGGTCTGACCACACGGATAGGAGGTTGAAAGAAGCATGGAGTATTTGCTAGGTGGAGCTATTTTTATTTATATAAAAACAGCAGTCCTACCTACATGTATCACACAAATGATGATCCTTTCTGTCAGAGTTCTCAGCTCGAACGTTAATGTTTGTTTCTCACAGAAAAGCCGCATCCAAGGCACTGATCCTGGTTAAGAAAAACAAAGCATTCAGCTGTTTTTGTCCAGCTTTCAAGACAAGCTGCTGCATCACAAGGCAGAGCTGAACAGCAATGAACACCTCCCACAGCACTGTATGGTCCAACCAGATGTTACCCAGTAATTCAAACTCTCTCAGTTGTTATGCATATCTTATTACAGGAGGTGTTCTTAAAGTCCCATCTATTGGAATCATGTAATTATAGGAGAAACTCAGTTTTCCTTAAAAGCAAGGTCTTGCTTGTTGTTGGAAAGAACACCAAAAACTAATCCAGAAGCAGTCTAATGATGGAAGAGAAATATCTCAGCATATTCTTTTTCCAGTCAAAGGTGATGACTGTCTTGGTTCCTGATAGGTGGCTTCAGGTTTCTGCCATGATTTTCACTCACTGTACCAGGATAACTTTCTGCAGTCGCAGCTGCCTTGTTACTCTCAGTGATACCAAAGATGACTCTAATGGCTGCTCTGTTAGTAATGAGTTTGTAATGAAAATAAATAGCTCTCAATACATTTCTTTTCTTTTTGAACAGTTGTCAATATTTCCTTAATTGCTGAACTGGTTCTATTATAACTAATAAGTAAGATATGCTTTCTTTTTATCAATTATATTGGTGAATAAAAAAGTACTACACGGCATGTTTGCAAGAAAATTTCATGCCAATAAGTACTGTGCTAGAACAGAATTCATTCATGTTCTTTAATCCTAATTTTGACCACAATCACATATTGTTTTCAATTTGTAGAATACTTACACTGAAAAATGCCTCCGTCTTACCATTTGTGCTGTGAGGAGCTTGCCTGTTGCTACTCCAGTGAGCAAAAGTAACATGAACAGTTTTGTACTTCATCTGAATCACATGGATGTTTGAACATGACTGAAGTGTTGTGCAGAAATGTCACACCCCAGACCAGAAAATGAAGCAGATCAAACTAAATCTGTTAAAGAACTGCTTTTTCAAAACAAAAGCCAGAAGAGCATAAAGGAGAAAAAAAAGTCAGTGAAGAAACTGAGAAATTTTTATTCAACTGTAACTCTACAATCTCTAAAAACTATTCATTAAGACATAAAACCACAACTGTGGTTAAGACTGCTGACTTTGGAAATTGAGAGAAATCTCAATTTTAAAAGGAAAGAAAGGAAGAAAGAAAAAAAGGAAGAAAGAAAGGAAGAAAGAAAAGTAAGAAAGAAAAGTAAGAAAGAAGGAAAGAGAGAGAAAGAAATAGTTGTGACATTTTTAGTAGCTAATAAACTTCTACTTCATGAAAATATCTACCTTGTCATATCAACAAAAATAGCTAATGACTCCAAATGAAGTTTTGTCACCTACCTGAACTCTTGCTTGCTCTGCTTGCTTGCAAACAACACAGATTTTTAAACTAATTTCAGGGACAATTTTAACAACCATTCCACCCTGACTTACTAAGATCTTCTATCAGTAGCTGTTAATATCTTCAAATATGCCATAGTTCCCCAACATTCTTCTTTGATATGCAATACAAAAACCACCCTTAAATAAGACTGTTCTTTTATCACATGAAGCATTCAAACAAAATGATAACAGTCATTTAAGTGCTGAGTATCTGCACATAGAAATACAGGAATAATCGTGCACAAGTGCTCAGGAATCTGCAGGATCAACAGACTATGGTGCTATGTATATTTGATTCTTTCATCTTTCTCTACAGCTCAAAATTTTTCTGAATTTAACCTGTTTCTGCCACCCCTTTTTCCTCCCCATTTATAAGCCTGCACTCAAAATTGCATTATATTCCCAGGGGATGTAGAGGCTCCACAGTGTAGCTGTGATAGAAACTGTTTTAAAGTACCATTTATAAGTTCAGGCAAGCATGCAGTTTACAAAGGTCATGAATAAATTGTTTTTAGTAATGCATAAAACCATCTGCTGTACACCAGCCTTCTTTGGTTTGGATTTCATGACATAACTCTTGGCTACATCATATGATTCCTATTTATGTCTCTCCTTTTAGATGCAGAGCTCTTTAGTCATTGTTCAAATTATTCCCATCGTGGGGAAGATTGGTGCTTTTTTTCATTTTTCCAGGGCTCTCTCCTCATTAATAGCTTTTCACTAGTAAAAGGAAGAAGCCAGTCTTCAATGAGTGTTGCCTCCAAACCTTGCCACAGCCCCACCTCACAAATACTCAGACTTTTTAGTGCTGCAAAGTTTAAAGTTAGTATTCAGACAGGAACTGTATTAAGATAGATAGGAGTTACTTGGCCAATGGAAATGTTTGTTATTGAAAAAAAAAAACAGGAATTAGGCCCAGGTGTATCCTGAGCAAAGTTCAGAATTTAAGAATAGGAACAGGTCTGGCCTGAGCTGGAGGACCTGAGGATCCTTGGTTTTTATTTTTATTTTTTTAAGGATCTGTGGAAAACAGGATAACTGAGTTTTCCCTATAGATCTCAAGGCCTAACAAAGTAATAACTTCAGATTCATATATTTATCCACAGAGTGGAAAATCTGAATATTTCACAGGAAAATCTCTAATGCTAAAGTAATAGACCACTTATTGCCTACTCATAGATTAGCCAAGTGGGAAACCCTTGTCACACGTTTAATGCATCAGCTAGGACTCTTATAATTGAAAATGGCAGGGAGAAAAATTGTTCATACATAAATCAGATGAAAATGAAAGTAGAAATCAGTGTGTGTATGTATGCCATTTTCTTTGATGCAGACAAGTATACATGTGAATGCCCACACGGATGCAGCCAGAAACTCACTGTTTCTGTTTCTCAAACAGATTGATCTTTCTCCTGTCTGGGTAAAGCAGACATCAAAAGAGACTCTTCCTTAACCTCACCAAGCAGTGCAGTCTCATTGTTTGTCCAGGTAAGATATTTGGTTATGTTTTTAAAATCCCTGTTCCAATGGGCTGCAAATTCTTCTGAGACCAAATCCTTTAGTCTCTGCTTTTCATATTCTTCCCAGAGTTAGTATTTCCATGTTACTGCATTTCCTGGGATGTTCAGTGACTGAGTATACACCCTTTATACTGGTACTGCTGTATTCTGAGAGAAAATGGCATCTGATTAGCATAAGTTTTTTGTTGTTTTGTTGTTTTGTTGTTGTTTGTTTGGTTGGTTGGTTTTTTTTTTTTTTTTTTTTTGAGTGCTGATCATGGCAAGGTACTCTCCCAAGTGTTAGGGAAGAGCACAGGGCATCAGGGGAATGGAAATTCACTGAGGTCTGAGCTCTACACTCTTCAGAGCTAGCTGCCATATGGACCATTCAGAGGTAGGCAAAACTAACATCTCTGCAGACTCCACTCATCTCTGTAGTACCAGATATAAATTATGAGAGTAATATGTCAATAGAATCTGAACTGAAATCCCATTTTAGTCTTCATTGCTACATCTGCATATAGAAGTGCACCTATTATTCTGCTGGAATGAGAACCTGACTTAGAACAAAAATGGTAATGCATGTTTAGTATCACTTAGCTCAGGGAGGGCCACTACAGTAGTAAGGAGAGCCAGAGAAAATTCACCACTGCAAAAATAAAAGAATGTTGGAAAAAGTTTTGGTTGAAAGCTACTGAGAATAAAGAAATTTTCAGAACAGCCAGAGAATTTGAACAAAGACATTTCCAATACAATATTTAATAAATATCATACCAGGAGTTACTTAAGTGCAGGAACAAACACAAAATACTTCTATTGTTGTATATGAGATAATTGTTTCTGCTCAGGTGTCCCATACTCTTCATTATTTGACTAATTTAGCAGCCTGTAGTTTTTTTTGTCAGAATTCTCCACTGAGAATTACAGTTTGTATGTCTTAGAGAAATGCTGTTGCACTGAGAAGGATTAGTCCCATTGGATGCAGAAGACCCAACTATGGTAGACTTACCTGTCAGCAATGAATGTGAATTGGAATGTACACAGGTTCTGTGGTGGCACGGGTCCATGGCCAGCTGGGGCCAGATGTCATGAGACTGTTGATAGAGGCGCAAAGTATCCCTTTACTCTGGGCAGACAGATTTGGAAGATCATTTACTTGAGGTGCTTTTAGATTGCTTAAGAAAAGGAAGCATTTTGTTCCAGTGTATAGGAATTGTCAAAGGGGAGAAAAAAGAAGAAACAGTTGGTTCCCGATTAGGAATAATACACAATTCAGGGAATATCTGAGCTTCTACTTCCTCTAGTGGAAAAAATTTTGCCCTGAATAACTATTCTTGCTTTACCAGAATAAATTTACTGGAAAATTTTACATCTCTAACAAGTGGATGTGTGCGTCAAATCTATTTTTGCCAGTCACAGAACACATTTCTCTTAGAAGGCTGCAATTGACTAGGCAGAAATCTGTTCATTTTGCAGCGTGGTCACCTGTGTGATTCTTGACAGTATTTAATCCCCAAAACACCAAATAGGTGGAAAACTGGGGAAAAAATCCCAGACTGATGACAGAATAATAAAACACCCTCAGAAAAAGGTTGTGTCACCAGATACTACTTTTACTTAATGCTCTACAATTGTAGGTGAACCCTGAGAAAGCAGCTGGCACCTGCAAACATCTGAATTGGTGGCAAGTTGAGAATGTGAACGTTTGTTTGTATAGTGGGAGCTCGTTTGAGGTGGAAGGGAAAAAGGGGGAAAGCTAACTGAAAGAGCAATGAGATTTGGTGTTCTGCTGTCACTGCAGGAACACAGTACAGTGGACTGTGAGGATTTGATTACAGTTATGGAACTAAGAAGATGCATTCACAACTGTTAAACAGAGATACATGCTGTCTTGTTTTGGGGCTGTAAGGTGAAATTTTAATGGCAAAGTTTTAAAATAGTAGATAGTATGTGAGGAGTCTCAAATGGTTTTTAAGCTCCAGAAACATTGTTTTTCAGGTAGAATTTAGTGAGTGTTGAGGAGGTGCAAAGAAAACAGGATTTGAAACTAGAACTAGGTTTTTGTATAAACAGGTACAGGAGATGCTACGAAAGTTGACACAGTTACCTTACGCAAGTAAGTAACTTTGCTGGAAGCGTAAAGGTGTCCGGTAGCATCTCTCAGTCACATCACATCAGCTCTAACTAGAGAAATTGAAGACTTGGCAGATTTTAATGGTGACATCTGAGGAGGAGAGCTGAGAAAGTGTTGCCATGAGCACACAAGTTTCCTCAGAAGGGCAAAACATAGGGTCAGAGGGGAAAGGTTCATCTTGTCATCACTGCTTTCTAATATGTAGCCACTTCCTGTTGCTTCTGAGAATGGTGAATAAGAAATGAACTTGAATTTGGGCAAAGCTTCAAGATTTTTATTGAATGGTACATAACTAATAAACAAGATTATACACTGTCTGTATTTTCATGGAAAATAGACTCAGTTAAACACGTAACATATTTCTGCCTCTTGGATA
This sequence comes from Aquila spilogaster, assembly GCA_024606505.1. Taxonomy (NCBI): domain Eukaryota; kingdom Metazoa; phylum Chordata; class Aves; order Accipitriformes; family Accipitridae; genus Aquila; species Aquila spilogaster. Next base: position 15,686 of record JANHGO010005488.1, read on the forward strand.
GATGCTAATTTAGCATTTGTAAAACTCAAGGCTCCAGCAGAGCTGGAACATCCTCCCAGCAACAGCTCAAGAGGTCTCCTGCTGGGCAGCCTTTCTCTCCAACTGCGCTGTCAGCACTGGCTCAGATATCATCAGTGTTAACTCCAGTACAGCACTGCTGGGACACAGTGCCAGAGAAAGGCTGAGGTCAGGCTTTTAGAGCAGCAGTATCATCAGTGCCAGCCTACAGTGATGCCTTTGTGGAAGCACAGAGCACTAGTACAAGAAATTGAAGCAATAAATAGCACTGCATGGAAACAAGTCAACATTCCTTTGTGCGTTAGTGTGCTCTTCTGCCTCTTCCCCTCAGACCTGTAGGATTAACTTTGCAATGATACAAAAGCCTTTGTCTTAATAGTGTTTGGATTTCAGTTGATCAGTAGACATGGCACAAAGTGACAATAAGATGTTCAGCTGCAACAGCAATAGCTCTTAATGCTATACATATATATGTATATATATGTAGACTACATATTGGTACAATACAACTCAAAAAATCACTGGCCTAACATGGCCATTTATATGTGACAGGGTTAATTTTGGAATATTAATGCATAAACTATTTATTCTCCTCCAAACTATAGAAGTTACAAAGAATATTTTCTCTCTTTCCGGTACACCTTTGTAATAAGACAATACATTTTATTACTTTGACTTAAGTCAATTAGCAGATTCTCCATTCCATCTAGGAAACAGGCTCTCCATCTCCTCATTTCAGTTAACAGTGATGTGAAATGGAATCACTTTTTTCTCTAGCTTTTCAGAAGGCATTTTCACATAGACTCCAGTAGTGAGACGTCGTCTTCTCTGGATCTGTAAAATATGGGAAGACAGGAAAATAAATAAGTGATCACCCCTTTGCAGAAAGTCTATTAAGAGTATTTGAGAGAGAATCAGGAGTTACAGGATTCATTTAAGAAAAGATAGAGTCCTGCCATTCAACTAGCACTTTGAAGGTGCTCTTATTAAAGTCCAGCATTGGCTCAAAACTATGAATGAGTGTTGACACCAGACTTTCTCATTTAGCTTCTAGAGAAAAGAGCGGATTGAAAAATATGGGACAGGAATACTATTTTGGTTTATGCTTTGGCATCAGTTTTATTTCTACACTCCAGACCCCCACTGAAAAAGCAAACCAGATTTACATTTATTATGCCTTTGTCTTATGCAGAAGATTCTAGCTGTGAAGTTAAATATGCTATGAGTTACAATTCGTTCCTGTCACAGGGGGAAGCTTCTTTACATTTGCTTTGCACAGAGATAAATAGTGAGAAAAGTAAAAATCAAATCCTGGGATTCTGTGTGAATCAGCTGTGTGAAATCAGAGTACACCTGAAGACTCTTGCCTTGATATCAGAATTATCCAAGACTCCAGCCTGTTCTAAGCACCCAAACCTAAGCCAAGAATGAGTTCAACTGATATAAGCTGACTGTTTTCTGGTACTCTGGCAACACAAATGATCTGTAAACAAGTTTAAATAGTTTGTCCAGAAAGTTCTCCTTTTTCATTATTGCATCAGTACTGCATTGCAGTAGTAAAATGGAGCCAGAGTGTTCCAGTGCATTTGTTACAAACATTCTCCACTGTTCTCATTTCTTTCTCCTTGTTCTTGGCACACAAAGGGGTGTTATTAGCAAGATGGGATGAGTTGATGGGACTTACCGCTTTGCCCACGACAATGGCTGAGATGACGATGCTGTAAAGAAAGAATCCTGAGGCAGTTGCTCCTAATGCCCAGAGATATATGGCGGTGTCTGGACAAGGTTCTGGATCTAAAACATACCATATTACACAACTCATATCACACATGAGCATTATAAAGTAGCCCCTGGAGTCAAAGATAAACCTCCACACTGCTTTTCTCTAGCATTTACTATCCCAGGATACTAACTTGCCCACTCAAACTCCAGTGAAAGTAGGTTTTACGTGCAGAAATAACAGTTCACTCTTTTCTGTTTCTGCACTGACATTCCTAACTTCCTGGACACAACATGTGTACTATATGATATCGCGCCTGCTGACAAACATCCATAAATTGCTAAATACATTGTATGTCTATGAATACACCTGTGTTAGGTGTCTACAGGGAGACATTAATGGAATAAGAGCATGATTCTCAAAGCCTGAATCAGTGTTCAACTTCGCTTCCTACAAACAGCACTCTGAAGATCTTTGAGACACACAGCAGCAGCATCTGTAATGTGGGAATATCATAGTACTGGGAAGCTGTTTGGCTTACCAATGACATAGAGTTGCGTCCCATTTCCCTTGTTCATGAAGTATGGTGGAGGGTACATCCGCTCCATCTTGCAGACATAAAGACCAGTATCATTAGCTTGCAGGCCTGTGAGGGTAAGGGTCACATTGTTTCGGCTCGGGCTAACATGGCACTGAATAACCTCTTCCACACTGAACATTTTAAATTCCGTCGTGTAGGTTGAAGCACAAATTTCAGTGAACTTGTCACCCGTCTGTTTGAGCAAAGTCACTCTAATTTCCTTTGCATTCCCAATGTGCTTGTAGTTACACACCAAGCTGGCAACTCCTTGCCTGTTGGCCAGTACTATTGCTGGCTGAGTCACTTCCATTACTGTAAGGAAGCAAAGAGCATCGTGGTAAATGAACTGTCAAGAAATGATCTGCAATCATATAATATTTTACTTGAAACTTGTACAATAGGAAGGGAGTTCTACCACCTCCTGTTATCCATGGATAACTCCTAGAAATGGCGCTATATCCTTTCAAAAAAACCTTCAAGACCATAATTCACACAAAGAGTGCATTAATATACTGAAGAAATACTGACATGCCTTCATTATTATAACTTCTATTAGAAATCTCAGCAATTATTTGCTCCCAGATAGTAAGTAACTTGACCACTTACTGGAGCAATGACCTGTGAGTTTCAGTTTTCTTCTTAACACACATTTTTAGATGTACAAAAGAAAGCAAATAAATAGACTTCAGATGGCAAAGATGAAGCTTGTAATTTAAAATTAGGAATTTTAGACCACAATTTCTACCTGGTAGAAGTAAACTATTGCCATTTAGAAGTAAACAGATTGACATCCTGTATGAAGCATAGAACAGAATCTTTGGGGTAACAGTAAAACTGAGTAGAAACTCTGTTTGCATTTTTTATTCCTGATCTTTTTACTCCAGCTATTCTCGAGTCACTGGATAGCAACAGTGTATGTTCTAAGCCACAGTACAGCAACATACAGCAAAGCCTGATAAACATATTGCAAAAAATCTTCACAAACTTAAGGGGAAGCTAGTGCACCATGTATGTCTTTACAGGCTGCTTTTTACAACTGCTGTACTCTGTCCCTCAACACTATGGGAACATACTTTTGCTTTAATAAGCTGTGAGAACTCATTATTATTTATTCTATTTCATATTTTAAAAGTCTGTTTCTTGGCAGGGCTTACCTTCTTCAGTCCTACAGTGCAAGAATTTGGGAAGGAGATGAGTAAAATCTCTCCATCCACTCAAACATCTACTTTCACCTTGTCAGCTGTCAACTTCACTCACAAGGCCTGGTTTGTCAAAATATTCCTTCCTTCGTGACCTGCTCAGAGCCCTGCCCAGCCTCTCTGCAGATGCCTCTGCTCTAAAGTCTGTGTCTGGTTTTCCAGACACCCCCCAGAATCCCAGACCTCATTCTCAGACTGTCCTATGGAGAGGTCCCTTGTCATCTCCACTTATACCTAGTCCCTGTCCAGCAAAGATGTGAAAATGAGAAACTGTAGACACCCCCAGCTACCTTCATCTACCCACCTTTGGCAGTGGCAGTGGCTGCACAGAGAAAGCTCACGGTGACCCATGCTGAGAGCATTCCTGCGCTGGGACAGATGCTGAAGGAGTTGAAGGTATCTGATGACCTCAGACTTTAAGACAAACTGGAACTCTCAGGACTGGAAAAAAGGTCACGCCTTTCAGGATACTGAATCTTCGAAATGTTTGAACCCACACAGAGTCAGTGTGTATTTATATAGCTGTGATCCCAGATGCTGTACCTGAAAGTAACATGAAGCTTTGTTTTGGTTTTACGAGAAAGGAAGTAATGGTTTTGATCAGTACGTGCATAGTTAACCTCAAACAGCATGAACAAAAACAACTATTCAGCAGATGGAAAATATATATTCAATCTGAAACTGCCATCCATTCTGCTTTGAGAACTGGGGGAGGAGAGATTATCATCCAATAGAGCAGTTCAGACCCTTTAGTGCAGCTTGCTTACACAACTATAGTGTTTAAAATCTTAGCATCATTGCTTATATTCTACTAGGAGAACATACAGAGAACTATTTCTGCCTGATGTGACATGGTGAATCAGTGCAAGCTAGCCTGTTTATGGAGGACTTCCTTCCACCCCTAATTTCTTTGCTTCCTTTAACGTCAGTGCTTTTGATGTTTAAAAGCTGCTGCCCCCTTCATAATACTGATTACAACTGCAATGGCTTCGTCTTTTCATATTAACAATGTGATTTGAATCATAACCCAACTTCTTTTGTACTTCCAAGAAAAAAATGATCTAGGATTATAGCTAATGACTTCCACATCTGCACAACGTTTTCTCTACCTACAGACTTTACTGTCCAAGTACACAGAGATCAACAGATGAAAAACACTATAGAAGCTTTGGTTATTGCTATCTCTGCATAGAGAACCTGCCTCATACAAGATCTCAGTGAAACAGTTGTCACCCATGGGCCCTTTAAAAGTCACTTCTGAAAAAAAAGTCTAAAAATCTTTGTACTTTTTTATGTGACAGTCTGTCACATCCATGAATCAGTGCCTAAAGAATTTCTTAAAAACGAAGGTACTCTGAAGATCATTATTCTTTTTTTTCCCCTCTACTTTGAGAAGCTCTTCTAGAAGATGCTTCATCGTTTGCACATTAACAAAGACCCACTTCTGGACTGTGACCTAGAAAAACTGATAGCATTAGTTCTTGAACGGTAGCCTGCTCAGTCCAAAGACACAGGATAAACATTTGATCTCAAAATCACATAAATACATGATTATATAAATAAATAGACTGCTTCCGTATTAGGCGATGCAACAATTTTTTAATGACAGATTCATAGCCACTTTGATTTCACCCAGCATTTAAAAGCCAGCATTCAAAACAGAACTGATAGTAAATAAAAATATGACTCTGGGAAAATTGAAAAACTACACCCAAATAATGAGTCAGGCCTGTATTTTTTTTACTGCTTATACAAGCTTTAATCAATTTTATTAATAAATTTAGTATTAAATAAATGCTATTGCAATATTACTTATCAGAATATCAGAGAGATTTATGGCATGAAGTTATCAGGTTGTGCCTGACATTTTCAAATCCAGAGTAGTAACCATATTACCTATCCTATGTATCTCTTTGGCTTGGGCTTTGTATGCAGTTAAATAAATGACACACTTGAGCCTCATTATTCATAATGTAATCTCCTGATAATTCTCCTGATAATGAATTAAGGCTGCAAATTGGTGGTGCAATTAGCCACTAAACATTTGGAAAAGATTGCCATGTAAAACTCTTGTGCTTACTGCCCCACATAACCACAGTATGGTTGAGCACTGGACCAGACTCCCCAGGGTAGTAGTCACAGCACTGAGATTGCCAGAGTTCAAGAAGTGTCTGGACAATGCTCTCAGACATATGGCCAGATTTTTGGATGGTTCTGTGTGGAGGCAGGAGTTGGACTTGATGATCATTATGGTCCCCTTCCAACTCAGGAAATCTGTATAGCTAGAGAGATAGGAAGCTCTCCAGGTCTGGTCTCTGGCAAACATCGTTTCCATTGTTACCCATCTTGTTTCCAGGCTGTTTAATTCTCAGGGTGTCTTTTCAGATCTACCACCTCTTACTCTTTATCCTTGTTTCTCCTTAAAATCCTCATGTTATGATAACTGCTCTTCTAAGTAAGACACAGTATGTCTCCCTGTGGAGTTTCTTGAAGTTCTCCATCTCTTCATGGCCAGGGCAGCCTGAGGGGAGCCCAGAATATCCCCCTTCCAATGGATAGAGATCACCTTCCTACAGCATACTCTCTTCTTCCTAATCAGGCTTTGGATCTCAAGTTAATATTGAGCAGACACCAGATTGATGGTGTAGCAAAATTGGGTTTTTATTCCAAATAATATTTCTCCTTCAGCGTTCCTCTCCTTCTGAGCTCAGTTATGGCACGGAATAAGGTCTTGGTAACCAAATGAGTTCTCCCCTAAAATGAGATCCACAAGAATGGTCAGGGAGGCCTTTTCTCTCTGCTGTGCTCCTCTTCTAACTACCCTTCAGCTGATGAAGACTCTGTAGACTTCTGCTCAATTCACCTTTCTTGTATACCACATAGGCTTTGTGGGCTACAGCCAAAAGACCTGGCTAACCTAGTTACTGATTATTCTTGTCTGTGCAGTCTGATATCTCGCCACTCTGACTTCACCTTTCAGACTCTTTTTCTACCATCTTTTCACTATAACTGGAACCTGACACCTCGCCTAGGGTCAGGGCAAGGGAGTGGGTCAAAGAAGAGCCCTTCCTTTGATTCAGAAGGTCTTTTAAGAAGGATGTGCCTGAGGCTGAGTACAACAGCATGTGCTTTGCACTTGCCACATCCAAGATCTCAGTGTAAGATAAACCTTTCTTTTAATGCACATGCTTATATTATAGTACTCTTCTCTTTGTTCCTGGGGGTAACATTAAGTCCCAGGTCAGGGGAAACCTTTTTACTCTACATGTGCTTCCATAGCAAAGAGTCAGGACAATGGAGAGGACTGATGGCTTTGCAGAGTTAAGCTTTAGTATTAACTGATAAATCAGCTGGTCTCACCACCTCTGTGAACTTAGCATAGGGAAGGACATTAATTTACGCTGAACACTGGACTACACTACTGCATTGCAGTTCAGTTAAATAACTGGGTTTCTCATCTAAACTTCTTTGTCATTTTGGGTTAGTTATTCACATTTCAGTGATCTCATTTGCTCCTCTTCATTGAATACTTGTTAGGGCAAATATTCTACAGACACTCTGTCAGAATTCCCATTGCAAAATGTTACTATTCTTTTTTTTTTTCACACATTAAAGAAAAAGTTGCTTCACACTGCCTATGTTTTTTTCTTCTCTGACAGGAACTTAAAAAAGTTCTTCGTGAATTGCTTGAGATGTAATGGAGAGAAGAGAAGCTTATCATTTGCATAAGTATCTGGTTTCAGGATATTTTGTTAAACTCAGAATGTGAGATCATG
>JANHGO010005489.1:0-22972 GCA_024606505.1 Aquila spilogaster
GGTACAGTGCTATGTTTTGAGTTCAGTATGAGAAGAATGTTGATAACACACTGATGTTTTCAGTTGTTGCTAAGTAAAGTTTAGACTAAGGTCAAGGATTTTTCAGCTTCTGATGCCCAGCCAGCACGAAAGCTGGAGGGGCACAAGAAGTTGGGAGGGGACACAGCCAGGGCAGCTGACCCAAACTGGCCAAAGGCGTATTCCATACCAGGTGACATCACATCTGGTATATAAACTGGGGGGAGTGGGGGCGGGGGGATCGCCGCTAGGGGACTAACGGGGCGTCAATTGGCAGGTGATGAGCAATTGCACTGTGCATCATTTGTACATTCCAATCCTTTTATCATTACTGCTGTCACTTCATTAGTGTTATCATTATCATTATTAGTTTCTTCTTTTTATATTCTATTAAACTGTTCTTATCTGAACCCATGAGTTTTACTTCTTTTCCTGATTTTCTCCCCCATCCCACTGGGTGGGGGGGCGGTGAGTGAGCGGCCACGTGGTGCTTAGTTGCTGGCTAGGGTTAAACCATGACACTTTCTACAGCAAATTCCTTCAACACTCAACGTTAGGCAACTGCCCAGGGAAAATGGCACATGGATTAAATGCAAACATACTTGCATGTACCACATAACACAGCCAGGAAACACGTATTTTCACTGCAACTCACACTCAATGCTGTTGCACCACTACAACAAGCGTATGAAGAGATACCTCTTCTATCAAGATGTGCTTGAAAATGATAGAGGCTTAAATGGACTTTAAGAAACTTTCCAGATTCAGTTTTCAGAGTAACCAGTACTAAGCACGAGCCAAGTTTCTCCAGCTGTCACACAAGAAAAGATGACCTTTTCCTTTACAGTAAAGACCTGGGCCCCCTAGGTAGGTTGGAGAAGAGAAGGTCTAGCTAGAGTAGGAACTTTTCAAAAGTAATAGGGTGAGAGTGAAAAGATGGATGAACAAACTTGCCTGGCTTAATAGAAGGATTAAAGCCTGTTTAAATAGTGACTTGGTTGTGAAAAACAAAAGAGCAAGGGAAAAATAACTGGGACGTAGGATGGACAACCATCATGAAAATCCACTGTGGGGCTTCAACTCACCAAAATTCCACAAAATCAAAAGTTAGGCATTTTGTCCAAACTCATTGTCTAAATCCTCTCTTGGAGAGAGACAGGCATTTCCAGAGGGAGATGGGTGCTGCTGGAGCTCTGCCAGAAGACACAACCTGGCTAGCAGTCTAGGGTTTAAGTAAGTGAAATGACAATGCAGAGGAACAACAATTGGACATGACCCATGCAACACTTGACTAATCGCTCGTCTTGGATCACTTTAAAACTCTTCCCAACAGTTTGGCTGTCAGTTAATTGTGGAGATGCTACAGCCTGATGGAGAGCCACACTGGAGCACTGACAGCATCTGGAGCTACCAAGAAAAAGCTCTTTGTGCCTTTAGTGACCCCACAACTAAAGTTGAGGTGAGAAAGACAAAAAAAAGCTAATAGCCTGCTGGGCGGTATCACACTTACTTATGAGCTTCCTAGAGTCGAAGTGCCTTTAATGCTTTCAGATCTAAGCTGAAATCTTCCCAGCATGGCACTGACCAGTGGCTCAAGTCCCTGGGCACTCTTGTGCCCCACGGTGTGGGATGGATATGCCCACAGCCATAAAATCTTAAAGGTCAAGAGATAAGAGTCTTGTGGGCTTTTTAAAGGATTGTTTTCTTTTAGTGGGACAATATCCAAGGGAGGTTCTTCCCCCAAATCAACAGTATCCATTAAATAATAAAACCATTCTGCCTCAGAAACAAAGCTCACAGAAGGCAATAAAACTGTCCACTGGTCACAAATCAGGCACTTTAAAGCAATACAAACAGCAATAAAAATGTTAGAAAGTTATTTCTGAAAACTCTGCAGCTAAACCATTAAGAGAGTTGTGCCTTAGTACACCGATCAAGTAGGGAATCTAATTTTTTTTTTTAAATACTTTTTTAAGAAGAAGCAAACTTTTATTCTAGAGACTGACAGGATGAGGCAGGTAGTCTGAACAGGATCCCCAAGGTGTAATGGGAGGTGTAACATGCCCTGTAAATTAAGGAGTATAGCAGGAGCCAGCCCTCCTGTCTAACCCAACACCCAAGCTCTACCTGGAGGGTACAGCACCCAGCACCCTCCTCCCCTGGAATTACAGCTCATGCAGCACAGGGACCTGTTATCTACAGCAGGAATCTGCCTACATCCCCCAGAGTGGTCCCAGGGATAACAACATTCAGCACCGGGATCACAAGTTGCTTCATGTTATGTAACAGCACACAAAACCAATGCGAAACAAACCCAAACCAAATGCTTCCCAGCATATAAAAAGACTCTCGGTGCTGGGCTACAGGGATTAGGGCTCTGCAGCAGTGAGCTGAAAGCAAGCAAACAGTTTCTCAGCAGCTTTTAATCATGGTGATTAAAGGAAACCCTCCAAAGCAAGACAGCATTTTTTCCTATAAATTAAGGCCTTTATTTGTAAAGCACAAATGTCAGCAGGGACCAGACTTTTGCATGCAGTGGGCCTGATCCCACTGTCAAAACTTTCTCCAGGTTGTTGATGCTCCAACCATTCACGAGGCTCTCAAAGCCACTGCTGTAGGACTCGGCATTCAACAGAGCCAGCTAAGCAGTGAGCACGGCCATCTGGAAGACTTGCTCAATAAGGACATTTTTCACAGAGACTTATTTCCCACACAGAGAATAACGTTTATTTGTCTTTGCAGTGGTTAATGTTCTGTTCTGCTTCCCTTCCCTGCCAGCAAATAAATCCCAATTCAGATGCAGTTGCCCCCATGGTTACAAAACAGACTGTCAACTCCCCAAGGAATGACTGTTGAGTGCAAGGACAAAAAAAGTTAAAAAAAAAAAAAAAAAAAAAAAGGAAAATGTATCTAAAAAATACAGTATTACTGCTTTCTGCAAGCAGAAGAACCTTCTCTCAAATACTCTATTGGTACTGAAATCTAATACCATTTTTGCAATGTTATGGCATGTCAGAATTCGCAGATACCAAAGAAATTAAGGCTCAATTGTGGAAGTGCTCTGCATGCAGGACTACTGAATGGATGCTTGATAGGGAAAATAATTGCTAGTTAAAGCATTAGTGCTTTGGAAGCTTCCCACTGAGAGATATTGTAACTTCTAAATATTAAAAATATACTGGCTTTGAACATTTGCAGATCTTTGAACCTCTGAATTCCTTCTAATAGGTGTATTATATTTTTATTGGGGAAAAAAAAATTTGAAACTCAAACTTAAGACCGGGAACAGAAACTTCTTTGGATTGGAAGAGGAATCAAACAGACCTTAAGGAGATATTGTCAGATTAAACTGAGGCAGTAACAACCACAGATATCAATATTTGATGTCAACGGAAGCAATTATAAGCACAACCAAACACATAGGCTTTAGCAGCTCCTACAACCCATATGCTACAACCTGGTGCCACCAAACCAAACCGCTCCTGGGGAAAGTTTGCAAAAAGTGGCAGTGCCAATCCAAAGTATTACAAAATAAACAACTAGCTTAGCAACTGTCTAGAATTTCAAGATTCGTAAGAAATCCAGAAGAGCTAGCAGCATGAAGAAAGCAAGTGTAATTTATTTATTTTCAAGGAAGAAACTCTGAGAAATCTAAAAAGCGAGTGGCACAGCAGAGAAGTACAAACAGGACTAAACAAACATCTCTAATGAGGTTGTCCTTGAGCCCTTATAAACACACACCTCGTTAAACCCAGGAAAGAGTAGGAAGTATCCTACAAATATCTGCAGAAAAATTTAAACCCAACCAGAACCAACTACCTAAACACTGTATGTCAGAAAAGTGAATTACGTGAACCAACTTCACTTTCAGATCTTATTGCTGTTACCTTTTTAATTACAGAGAAAGGATAATAAAATCTAGCAGAAATACATTTGTTACACTTTGAAGACAAGACTTTGCTAAATTTATCTGCAGTTCCATCCTGTAGTGAGTGCCCAAGACAGAAATAATAACCTGTAGCTTAAGAATTTTTTTTTTAGTAATAAATATAGAAAGGTATTGCACAGAAATTCTCCCCAGGGACTACAAATTTATGCTGCAATGATTAAAGTCAACAACAGTAACAAAGCTTTCACAGCTTTCCAAAATCCTGTTGATTCTTTCAGGCAAAGCCCTCCAAGTAAAAAAAGCAAACCAAGTTCTCTTCCTGTGGGGCTACACCAGGCTGGATTGCTACAAGTAACACACACAAACCCCACCTTGCTGCAGCCAAGTCCTTGCACATCTCCATTCATTTCCTCCTTCTTATTTGCTCTAATTTATTTTGATTCAGCTCTTCCCAAAGATGTATGTTTAGGCAGCAGTTGAATTCTAGACTGGACTGGGGACCAGTGCAAGTTCCAGGCTCCAATCTAAAACTTGGTGGTTTCAGCCTTGCGCAATTTCCTTCTTTCATTGAGATATAATGGGTAATTAGATGGAATCAGCAGCAAAAAGGCAAGTCTACCATCCTCTGTAAAGCTTTCTCAGAATGGAATTTTTCACTGACATAGTTTCATAAGAGATCAAAACAGTGCTCCAGCCATACCGAATAATCTCCTATCTAAACCAAGACTAACAAAAGTGGCTGAACAATTTTTTTTTTCTTTTTTTTTTTTTTTTTTGGCTTAGAAATGTCAGCAAAGTGGCAATGAGACTCAGCAACCACAACTTGATTATATTTCTCTCTGCAACCTCAGGTTCATCTAATTGCTCCCTGAGGTAATGTCAAAAGACAAAGATATGTAAACTGGTATCTATATCATGAAGGGCTGGGGCTTTGCTTCAGCTTGCAACACACTTGCTCTACACTCCTGGGTCCTCATATGACAGGTCGCTACAAGCACAAAGGCTCCTCGAAGCTGGAAAAGCAGAATATTTTCCAAGTGGCTACAGATGGGATGTTCCCAGTACTCAGCAATGCCTCCTCCCATGCACAAATGTCAAGAGGGGGATGACTGGACAGTTCTTCACCGGAGGACCTGCTATCACCACTCATTTTGTACCACGGGCCAGGAAAGGCTTGGCTTTCTCCAGCAGCCACAGCTATGCTGGACATGCCACTGTGTGAGCTCTCCCTGGTGGCTGTGGCCACCTCACGGTCTCCTGCTCGGTGCAGCAGCAGAAGCTGCAGAGACGCGTGCTCTGGCTGCAGCCATCGCCTTTGCTGGAAATGAGACTCAACTAAGCAACTCCAGAGTTGGCCACGCTGAAAACCCAGCTCTTCTGCTGGGCTGACTGTTATGTTGAGTGCATCTGCCACAAGAGGAAATGCACACTACAGCCTGTGCTTATAGGCAGCCTTGTAAAGGCACACAGTCTCCAAATGACTTGACTTTGGAGAACAAGTGCTGTCCCCCAAAGCCAGCTAACTGATCTTGGCTTTTGGCTTCAGTCACCATCTAAAGTGTCTCTTATCATCACAACCTCCCAGAACATGCTGCACAAGCTGCAAAGCCTAAAAGATTGAGCAAAAGCATGCTCAGCCACAGCCGATCAGGAGTAAGACTGGAGTCAGCAAAGGGCTGTGTGTGAAGCACATTGTGAAGAAAATGCTGTTGGATGAAAAGTGACAACATTTTGGGGGGGTAGCAGAAGGGCACATGTCCTAAATGACAGGGCTCAGGAAAAGGCACACTGCAGACTGCTGGCAACTGCAAGGAAAATAATTTAAACATAGTTATGTTTTCAGGTGTAATTTCAAGTCTAGCTTGGGGAAGCAAAACCTAGGTTTGGGATCAGTGTCTTGTCCTTCATCTGCTCAGAGTACCTCTAGTTATTAACAACATATCCAAAACACATGGATGTATTTATTTGCTGCTGCACAGAAGACACCTGTACAGCATCCAGCTGCACATGATAAGCACAATAGTGACATTACATCACCAAAAAAATTCAAAGGAAATTCAATAAACTCCAATATAATAAATTCAATATCCTGAGCACCTACTTCCCAAGCCTGACAAAGCCTTAATATATGCAGCTGATTATAAATGCCCCGAAAGTACACAACAGTAAAACCATGTTTATTCAGTGATGTTTAAATTATGACCCTAATCTTATTCACATTCTTCCTCCTTAAAAGAAGCAAATGTGCTGCTTTTCATGTCCCGGCCCCAGTCCACCAGAACTGCATCAGTGGCACATCTGTATGCACTCGACAGCGGTTCTGCTGGTTGTTTCTCTTACTCCCAAGTGCTGACAACAATCATGCCACTTCTAAGCACCTGACACCAGGGAACCCAAGGCTGGGCATTTTTATTTCCTCTGCCTAAACTTCACCGGACTCTATTAAAATGGATTACAATATAATAAAGGAAGGGAATATACTATGCACCTATGTAAATACAGGGAGAAAAATGAAGATGAGAGAAACAAAGAAAAAAGGAAAACATAAATTAAGAAGCTTGTGCACTACAGCAATTCTGCTACTGCAATATCCTGCTCCAAGAGACCCCAAACCACCTCCTAGGATGAAGGCATAAGCCACCTCCAGCAGCAGTTATGAAATAATTTCCTGAAAAGTGTGCTCCTAACCTCCACAAACACAAATTTATAGCCCATTCAATACCTTCCCTGCTTTTGTAATCCTAAACACCTACAGTGCTCAGGTCAGCACTTTGAGCCTCAGATGCTTTTTAGACTCCTGTTTAGCTCACAAACTCAATCGTCTCTTTTAGCAACCCATTTCATTACCTATAGCCTAATGTAAAGTGCGCACTGACCTGCAGCTGTCAGATGAGATTTTTCTTATTCATGGTGGCAGAAAACAGCAGACCATACACCCACAATAGTCTAATCCACTCTGGTAATCCACCCAGTGTAAGTGATACCCTTTCTTCCTGAAAGCCCAAGGGAAATCCAATCATTGATCTGACAAGTAATTTCTGGCTTCACTTGACAGAGATTAATTAATACTGGAAGAGAAATGGGAGCAGGAACGATAAGCAGCAGAGATCCCCAAGGGAACTGATAAACCAGAGAGATGTGCTTTGCAACTAACAGGTGCATCAACAAACCACTAAATTTCAAAGTCTCTGAAATCAGGACTGTGCTTAGGACAGCAGCTCCAGCCCTGTACCTGCGGCAGCAGTTGCTGGCGGACCCCTCCGGAGGGACACTGCGTTCAGAGCAAACCATCCTGGAGGCAGCAGGCACCCAGCTCTGGCGCCCATGGCCCTTGGCACCTTGGGTGCCTGGGCAGCTGTGGCCAGGGGAGCAGGACACCAAGGGGAGCTGGGTCGCCAGCCAGGCTATCCCCAAACCACAGGGCACGACTGCAGTCATGACTTCTCAACATCACAGAGCAAAGGGTGCCTGGCTCCCTCCCCCCCCACACACACCTTGGTTTCTGGTCAGCAAAAACCAGGATGTGAAGATGGTGCATCTCTGGTCTCCTCCGGAGAGCCGTGACATCCTCCTGACTCCCACACATTAGATTTGGCTACAGAAAGGCTTTTGCTTTTTGAGTCCAACCAGGAGTGAGGCTCAAAGAGCAAACATCCAATCTGTCAAGTCTCTTTCCACTTCCTTCTCAAAACTTAGTCTTACTTGGAATATAACTCTATATATAACTATTTAAAAGCGTAATAATGTGGCTTTCTATACAAAATCCTACCACTCCAAGCTGGCAGGTAGACTGGGGAGGGTGCTGTAAATCTGTCAGGTGGTATCTGAAGAAAATGCTTTCCTTTCATCCCTTAAGACGCATCTGCAGGGTCTGTACACACAGCCAGAGCTTCTCACAGAAATTAAAGTTACAGCGCAACTCTAAACAGAGGATGGTGCTGGACATGTACGTATCTGGCAATAGCACCCTCCCCACTTTTTCTAGGAAAGGGAAGAGACAGCAAAAGGAGGCTGGTATCCAAGCTGCAATTTGGAGCAACTATCTGAGTTAAAGTGATAAGTAATTACAGAAATGAGTTTTCATACAACTAGATTAGAATTATTTACCTGACGTCATCACTGTAAATCAGTGAAGACATCTGAAAGTCATCTCCGAATTAGGCCAATATAAATATTTGATGGAAGATCACAAGATGTATAAATAACAGTACAATAATGACACTGAATTATTTTGTAACATTTAAAATGAGCTTTTACTCCTAGTGAACTTTCTGCATGCTTAAATTCTTTTAAATTATTTGTTCTACCTACGATTGTTCTGGTATATGAGATTATACTAATGAGGTGTAATTCTGATACATAGCAACTCGTAGTGATGTGTAAAATATCAGTTCAATATTTAGTCATATTAAAGGCAGAAATACCAAGCAATCCCAAAGTTTACGGTCAAGTAAAATCTCACTGCTGATTGGAAATCAAACTCACAAGGGACCAGTCTGAGGCTAGCAGCAACATCTGAAGATTTCAGTGGGAGGAAAATTAAGCCACATTGCAGGTGCAATGCGCACACCATGCATCACTACTTGGACACCACGAGATGTACAGCGCTATTAGCATGTTTTAAACAAGCTGAGGACAGAGTCAAAATCTTCTCTACTAGTAGCAACACTAAAATGCGAGCCTAATTTAGTCAGGTGCTAAGCTAACTACTGCCAGGCTCTGGGAGGCATGAGATCCCGGAGCACCGATTGCCAGCGGTGCAACCTGAGCGCCCATGAAGCTGAGAGAAGGGATCAAAACCTGAAACTTAACTAAGTAGTCAGGATTAGATGTTCAGCGAACAGGAGGAGGTAGCTACTGTCTCCAGAAGAACAGAGTGGGAATTGCTCCAAGGCAGGAAAAATACCATTTCATCAGTCAGGCAGACACAATAACATTTGACAGAATTTGTACTTTTCTGAAGAAAATTGCGGCTGAAGCCAAAAGCAGATGCATAAGTAAATGCAACACAAAAGCAAAGTAATTTTTTGTTTTTCCAAGATGGATCTGTCTTAATGAGTTTGCTCTTGTACATCTCCTCCAAACAGCAGTCATGTCCACCTCTGCTTTGGAAATGTCTAGCCACTGGCTACAGGTTTTACATTTGTGTTTCTCACTTGGGATATAGTGCTTCAGTTTAATCCTACACAGAAACCATTTCTTGCACTGTGTACTTGACTTTAAGAACGCTAGTCAGTGCTATTAATTGGCTGCCTCAATAATTAATTAATCTTGTTGGTAAAACATCTTCATTCTGTGTAACATGCATTTGCATTTCCATGAGTTAATGAAAGTGGGATATCAATTAAGAGACAGAAAAAGAGCAACCTCAGGAAAACGGAACCAAAACAAAACCCAACCAGAAGAACAAATCCTACCTTTGTTTCCCAACTTTTTTATCAAGTACTTTTCTTTACCACTTTTTGCTATTAACTTTTTAAATTCAGGCAGGTTCATGCACTAAAATTCAGATGACAGATCAGGTACAGGCTTCATATACAGAAGTTTCTTTCTAATTTATAAAATAAATAATAAACATTTTCTAAAGTGACTTTTGGTCACTTTTCAAAAGCATGCATGTGCCCACAGGTGCCCACCGGGACTCTTGCAAGTGCCTGCTCCTTTTACCACCTAAATACCTTTACTGATCTACTCTTCAATCTCTAAATTGGGCAGAAGCTGGAAGGCTGTTTCCAGGGTCACATCTCCCCCACACGTTTGGCTTAGTCCCTTTTACATGGCTGTGTTTAATTTTGGTACTGGGACTTCTGACATTTTGGAAAACTTAAGGGCTCTGATCATCTGATTCAGATGAACCCCAGACTCGTAGACACCTACGTTGTGGGGGTGGCTGGATTCTCAACTCCAACATTCTCTCTTATTTTAGCATTACATAATGCATCTATTTCAGTCTGTGCCATCAAACATTAAATTAAGAAAAGCCACGCTTCATAACTGAATATAAAGTAACTTCTTGATGCTCATGTTCCCAGCATTTCTTCCCCAGGGACATTTAACCGTATCCAGTCACCTACCAGAGGCATATGTGTAAATGCCATGTAGCAAACCTGCCTTCACACACTTGCTCTTATTTGTATGCATTTCCAGCAGTAATCCGGGTGCAGGTGGACCTTATCCCTGCATGCAGACACCGCTGATGCGGTGAGATGTACTCACTGACTCGATCCTGGAACCTACATGCAATGAACGTGAACGTCACCTGCATCAATCCTGCTAATGCTCTTTTGTTTGCCCTGACTTCAGTTGGTGCTTTTGACACCAGTTTCTAGCAGCAAAATAAAGCCTACTAATATGTTTCAGTGACAAGGTGGGAGCCAAGAAGTGACTGATTCTACCATCAGTTTCTTTTCTGAATGGAAGCAGTTTATGTTTTGTGAATTTTTTCTATCTATTGAGCTCACAGAAGCGGTAACAGAAGTGTCACTGATTGGACTTCTTTTAAAAAAACAGACCTGGAAGCAAGTTCTGCTGAACCCAAATGGATAAGTGATTCAGGGAAAATGCCTGGGGAAATCTAAAAGGGACAAAAGAAGCTAAAAGAAGCTAGTTTTAGCTGCCACCTTTCTCATAATTACAGTTTTGAGAACAAGTATCTGCTTTTTTTCCTATGCAAGGAGACAAGTCTTTTTTTTTTAATAAAAATTGCAGATACACATTAATATTTTAATGTATGAACTCCAGAGAGTGTAAGGTATGCCATTACTAAGACTTGCCCTATATCCCCATAGTATTTCTTAAACTTCTTAAGGTTTTATATCTATTCTTTTATTCCCAGATGACAATCTGTGAGATCTCTGATAATAAAATACAATAAAAAAGCTTAACACTAAAATTTAAATGCTTAATAAAATAGTAACTGGAAATTGTATTAAAAAAGCAGCCTTTTCATATTTCATTCAGAGTTTGGCTTTGAGCAGGGAAAGCTTGCCAATTACTTTTCTGGATAACCTGTTGTAATGCTGCTAATTTTGAAAGAAAAGGCATAACATTACAGCACAGCTGCAAGCAGGGAAAAGTAGACAATCCCCACCAGCAAAGAGAAAATAAAGTGCTCTCTCCTCTGGGTCTTAACAGAGGCAAATGTTATTTGTTTTAATGAAGAACGGCTCATAGAAATGCTCTTTGGATCTGTTTTTTTTTGGAAAGACTTTTGTCAGATAATGTTTTAAAGTATTCTCAAATGTTTTATATTATGCAGCCTACCCAATCCATTGTCTAATACATAATGAAAACATCCAGATTCATCTGTAGAGTAGAAAATACTTCTAAAGTTAATGGCATTTGATAAACAACACCTTCTTCCCCAGCTATCCTTAACTTGATGTGGTCGTCACACATCTACGTCCCTTCCCAGTGGAATATTCATTTCTGCTACCTCCAAGCCCTGAAAGTTCTCACTTGTCAGCTGATATTAAGCAACAACCTGACAGAGGAAGCAAAATAAAATGAATCTGTACAATTCAAGAGTAACTGGAAATATTCCTAGAGAGGGACAGATTAGCACAAGAACGACTCCTGGTCATTACATGCTGTCCAAAACATTGTGCAGTGTAGGTCCCTCATATTTCACCTCTATCTACACTAGGAAAAAGTGCTCTGCTTGCAGAGCTGTATCTGGTTTTATATTTTGTGAGGAAGGGGATTCAGTGGGTTTCACACTGCTTTAACACACCGTACCCTGGAGAATTTTGTCTAATATGATGTAGTAAAGTGGTTACAGCAAAAGAAAACCGGTGCCACAGATTTCCCTGAGAACCAGGCTGGACTTCTAACATTAAGCAGCAATGGCTGATACTGAACGTAGCTGGGAACGGAGTCACCCACATCACTGTAGTGAAAATACAGAACAATATCCAAACCTACACTCAGGCACAACTAGTTTGCAGGGGAGTGAGGCTGTTCACCAAGTCAAGAGCTACAGTCTTGGGAAGTAAGATGTGCTCTCAGATCCTGC
This sequence comes from Aquila spilogaster, assembly GCA_024606505.1. NCBI lineage: Eukaryota > Metazoa > Chordata > Aves > Accipitriformes > Accipitridae > Aquila > Aquila spilogaster. The sequence goes on from JANHGO010005489.1 coordinate 11,922, forward strand.
GTCCCTGCTGTCAGTACAAACATTTCTATCTACTTGCACAAATCATCTCCCGGAATCAAGTTGCAAATTGTTTCAAGTTTGGGACGTTCAGCCCGATTCACTTCTCTGCCAGCAAAATGGTGCTGAGAATTGTGTATGGTGAATCCAAGAGACATTTTATCAAGGAATTCAGACCAGGAACGATAGGCTTACAGATCTCCTGAGTCCTCAGCCTAGTGTCAGCTTTATTATGGGGTTTGCCAAATTTTAATTTGGCCAAAAGGAGAACAATGCTGCATTCAGCAGGGTGGAGTTTATCCTCTCCTGGGAGGAAATGGATTGGTGCTAAGCAAGACCTCAGCTTCTTCAGATGTTGCCTCCTGGGGATTGGCTCACTCGTACATACAGATTTGTATGCAGCCCTGCCTGGAAGCACTTACCCAGCACAGTGTGCGGATGGGCTGTGGCACTAGCTGCAGCTCCTCAGCTGAGACTGCAGGGCAGAGAATGCTGTAGTACTCCACTCCTGTGGTTTGAGAGCATGAACATCATTCCCTTGCATCTGCACTTTCTCCTGATTTCATGCTTCGTAAAGGTCTCCTGGATTTCTCTGTTGTGAGTTACAGCTACAGCACGCCTTCATTCAGTTGACCTAGAAACACTCAGTCTATAAATCCAGGCACAGCTTCTCCTTTGCATGACCCTGCAGTTAATAAGCCTCGCAGATACACTCCAAAGGTCTCCCAGTCTCCACAGTGGAACTTTCAGCACAGCCCAATGTGGGTAATCTTGACCATTGACTTCATGATAGCATTAGACCACTTGCGAGTGCTCAGGAAACTCCCTTCGCAAATTGGATGTGCAGAAGACAGCACGTGCCTTGCTGTTACAAAGCAAATGAGCCCTGGACCTTTGTAAGGAGCAGCTGACCTCTCAGTTTACATACTACACCTGGTGCTCAAACCACTTGCTCTGCCGCAGCAGCTGTGGAACGATGCTGTTTCCTGAGTCCTGGCACTACCAGGGAACGGTGCTGGCAGACGGCTGTTCTGGTGCGATAAGCAGGCATAAAAATCAAATGAACCACTTCACTAGCACCATTCAAAACACAGGAAAAAGGCAGTGGGTGGAGAATGAAACAAATGAGGGGAGGAAAGAACCTGAGACTCCCAGCAAAGTGTAAGAAAGAACATGGAGGCTCAGAAACCCTCTCATAAGGAAGAATATGACACTCGAGGCAGCCAGTGCCTCCCCTATAGCCGGGCTGCTCTAGAGCTGGCTCAGAAATCCCTCCTCGGCCTGCAAAGGTACAAAGGTCCCTCTGAGCAGCAAGATGAACACGCCACGGCCAGACACGCTGGGATCGCTGCAGCCCAGATGCTTTCCCGGCGGTATGGCACGTCGTGCAGGTTGGCAGCAAATTCTTAGCATGAACACAGGGATTTTATCACTGCCCTCTTTGTTTGACAAACTTTTGTTAAAATTTTGTCTAATTGTCATAAAGCATATGTATTCATTTAAAAACACATCAGTCAAACAACCATTCAGCACACTTGGAAATACATATTCAACAGGAGATGGGAAACTCAGCCTTCTTAAAAAGCCTGAGACTACTTTCCTCATGGAAAGAAATTTAATGTTTTCTGAACGTTTGCTATTAAGTACCTAATTAAGCATCAAAGCAGTAAATATCAAACCTGATTATTTATATAAAGTGTGCACAGAATGCCAAGTAATTTTCCCCTCTTTCAAAGATTAGACATGTAAAACCCATGAGAAGAAAGGCTACAGTCAAGGCAGGACTTGGTTACCAAGGAAGTTGTAGAATAAGATTAAACTCCAAATCCTTTATGAATACTCTTTTCTGGTCAAAATGAACTAATAATTTGTCCCGTTCCCTTCAAAGGGATTACTTAAGTGCAAAGTTATGCATGTACCTAGAAGTATTTAGGGGAATGGAAGTCTTTATGCAAATTGAAAATAAATTAATCAGTTCAGCCAGACAGTGTTTCACATGGGCCCCCAGTGACGACAGAATACATGACACTTTCCGAATAAAAGATGAGGTCATTCCACAATCTCCATGAATGTAATTCTTGATGAGGTTTTGAACAATATCAGTTCTCATTATATCTCATGGTTGTTGGAAGTCATTCTACATCTCAGTATGTGCAAGTTGAATATCGCTCCATCTGGAAATACATTCCTTAAAGGAAGCAATTTTGTTCATGTAGAAAGCCTAATCCTACAAAGTCCCCAGGAAAAGATTCTGCAACTTCAAAGCAGACCATACTTCATGAACAATATGGCAATAGTTATCCAGGCCTTCTGCACATTAGAAATATTCATTTCATCAAGGTAACGCAATGAGATACACTTGAAGGACTTTCACTGCTTGCTCATTTTAAAACCTGATTTCTATATATTGCTCCATAAGTCTGCATTTAATGTGAACATGACGAACATGGTAAAACTCCCAGGTTGTTACGTATGAAAACTACACTTGAACCCATTAGACTGATTTAAGGATTTTTTTGTCTGGTTTTTACATTAAAACACACTTTTCACCCAGCAGCTGAAGTTAATTTGAAGCTCATGCATATAGGAAGATTCATGATCAACGATGCCAAAGAGAAAAATGAAATACAAAAATAATCAAGTAAGTTTCTTAATTGCTACTGTCTCATCTAGGGTCAAAGATATCAGTGTGTCTTCATCACAACCATATAGCTAATGCTTGACATCCTTAGGCAGCACATTCAGAGTTGCTCAGATGCTTTGAATGCATACCTACAAAACATGCAATCCTGTATAATACTTCAGGTTTTAGTATTTCTAATTTAGAAGTTATATACTCAACATTGACTGAATCTCAGCATGGGTTCTGGTCTGGGAGACGGCTAATAAAAACAAGTTGTTAGTGGAAGACTTTTGATGGAGGAGTAGTGGATCTCTCCTCCCAAGCCAGGCAAGGAGATCCCATCCCCTACAGCCCTGAGGAAAACTAACCGCAGGTCAATACTGCACTGGGGAAGGGGAAAGCGCAGACCAGGTTGTACATATACATGATCAGCAATAGCACGTATCCTGTCATAAAGAGATGCTAATTTCATGATAATTTTTAAATGTCTGAACCTTCTCTTTCCAGCATATGGTATCTTCAAAGGCTTATCAAGTAGCAGAATTAAGCAGCTGCACCCAACATGCAGTGAGGTTGATGCCATTGCTAACAAACAACTGCAAAAATAAAGTCGCAGCGGAGTTCTGTTCGCTACAATAACAGTCCTATGGGGGTAAGGAGGGTTCCTAGTGAAGTTTTTGCAGCTTTTTTAGCAGGAAATGTTTAAAAATGAGACATTTCTGCCTAAACAGAAAGATAAGTGCATGCAGTCAACATACTCTTCAATTGCTTTTCCCATGGCTCACTGCAGAAGAAAGCCCGCACCTTTATTCTGCAGGTACTAATTGCAGAGCACTGTACTTATAGGGGGGAAGAAGAAAAAAAAAAAAAAAAAAGCCATATGACTGACATATATTAATTAAACCCTGCTGTGATGTTTATTAGTTTGGGAATAATTATTTAATCAAGAAATAGCTGCCAAGCTTTTGATTCAATGCTGATGAATAGATATGTTCAAAAAGATATTTGAAGCCAACTGAAGTAGGAAAAAATCCAGAATAATTCATAGGAATTTGAAAGCAGTAGATCAGTGTAAGAACATTGACCCTGCATTTATTCATGTTCTAAGTCTGAGACCTTTAGCTTCTTTCCTGAATAAACACCATTTTGATCTGTGAATGTTTATTGGCATAACTGAGCCAAACATTTTAAAAAACCCCTACCTGAAGGAAACAGGATAAACAGCTTGGCAGCTCCCTGACAACTTGTGCTGCATGTATTCATTCCTTCCACTGTTCCGACATAAATTTTTCCTTACTAGATGTATTTATGTCAAGTGCATGTCCACTTGCTTTTCCTTTAAAGTGGATAAGCTTTGACTTCTAGACCAGCGTTAAATCCAAGTGTGAAACACATTGCATAGCTCTCCACTGTACTTTTGGAAGAAGATTCAGTTTTCCTTTTTCAGTAAATAAATGATATATTGGAGGTCTCCAGCCCTGGTTGTATTCACAGTGCAAACTCAAGCAGTAATCCAGTGGAGAAACTGTCAGCAACAAGAGCTCTAAAATATATTTCATATTAAAAATAACAGACATAGCCAGTTGCCCACTGACTGAAATAAAAATGTCCTGCACATATTTCATTCAATTTTAGGTCTGCAATCAATATCATATTGATTACAATGATCACAATATCACATATTACTACTATTACAGATAAAGCCACAGGCACACTGCATCTCCTTGCACAACAAGGTATACCCCAAACCAGAAAGCCTGCAATCTAACACTGTCGTTCCTGCAAGAAGTGGCTACAGAAATACTACTGCATAGCCAGATGCAAAATTAGAATTAAAACCTCAAAATTAGAATTAAAAACTCATGTCACGAAAGAACAAGGAAATCTGTAAAGATAATAAGGAGAAGGAGGAAGAAGCCCTAATACAAAGCTTATATGATTTCTCTACAGTCAAGCGAATGTCATGGTAGATTAAAAAACAGTTAAAACTCTACACACACACAAACACACATATATACATGTGTGTGTGCATATATAAACACACCCATAAAATAAACCAAATACATGGCTAGAAAACAAGACAATTGCTTTGGCAGATGTATTTCTAAGGGATATGAGTCAGGGAATTGGATGTAAATGAAAGATTTTGCTTTTTGGGTAAGTTTTTCTGTCTTTCTGAAAGCAGAATAAATAAACCACGAAAGGGTTGTCAATTCAGCAATCCATTTATGCTTCTCTAAAAATGCTAAAACCTTCAGAGGATCGATCTTATGCCAGTAACGTCTGTTAAAGCAGCACTGATTTTCTCTGGAGTGGCAGGACGTACCGAGGAAGAAATCGTACCTGAGCCTGAAACCAGGGACTTCACAAGTATCTTGATGCTGATGGAGAGGTTGCTGGTGGTTTAACAACAGGCTTGTCTTTCTCCTATTGAGGTAACAGTCTTCCAATTCTAGAATGAGTGGGAGATTTTGTGAGCCTGAACTTCAACAAAGGTTTTGTCTGTCAGGGTGAGGAGGTGTAATGGGAACTAAGGTAGGAGGAAGGCATCACACAGCAGAAAAAGTGCCCAAACTCTCCTGAGCACAAAGATTTTCTCCTTCCCAAGAAAACCTGAACTCAAATTTGCCATGTCTGGGGACCCTCTCGAGAATATACCGTTGGTGCCATCATTTCAAGCCCGCTCCACATCAATCCCACACTAGCGCTTGGGATTTTAGTCTTGTCTACTTTGTTGGGGTTTACCTTCTAGCTCTTTCAATGAACATTTTTTCCAATGAAGCCAGAGCTTTGCAAGATGGCAGTCTGCACTTTCTAACAAGGTGTAAATAATTCTAGCAGTGCTGTTTCTTGAGGCAACCTTTCCTGCTGAGCAAGCTAAGAGGTATCACGCCGGCAGAGCAAGGGGTAGAGCACACACCAGATCATACATGGTCCACCTCCTCCCATCTGTTGTATGTGCCTGGATATCAGAGGCAACCTTAGGTCTGCCTTTTCTACACTTTTGAGGAATTAATTTTTGAATATTAACAGTTTTCCTCTAAGACTGTTTCCTGTGTTTAACTTATCTACGTAAAGTTAAGTACCGAATTAAGTACCTAATTTACTGATTCTTAGAGTAACTCATGAACAATGGCAACGTGGAATAAATATCTGCACTAAAAGGAGCACTCCTTACACAGCTAACTAATACTTGGTAATTGAGTTAGGATCAAAGCCTAATGAAGATGAGAAAGTTTCTATTTTTCACATGTTTAATCTCTTCTGTAGTATAGGACAGGCTAGCTGTTTATTTTGAATGGCCAATGCATGCTCAGTCTACAAACAGCCTGGTCTCCACTGAGATTTTACTTCAAGCTGAAAACCCATTTACTAAAGACAAGATTTTAAAGAGTGTCTAGACTAGTCTTCACCCAGGTGTCATCTGTTTAGAAATACAGAAATATGTTTACGCTGTGTAAAAGTAACCCAGTGTATGTAGGAGTTACAAAATTTGTATAGTTACAAAGCCCAAATAATTGTGCACAAGATTTTCAGGAGACTAATACAATAAAAGGCCTGCAAAACCTTAGAGGAAAGGCAGAAAATTCAAATTAATGATTAGTAATATCCTGTTCCATATATGTAACATTTTTAAAGGGCAACTCTCTCAGAAAGGATTGCAGGCATGAAGGCTCAGATCTAGTCCCCTTTACTGCAGTATGCTTTTACAAATGCATGCAGGTGTGCGTTTTACCCCTACACTCATAAAAAGGACTTGAGGCTAAACTGGGTTAATGTGCTACCGTGATGGTAGTTTTTATGCTGAAGATGGGCACACATTGTACACAGAAAAGAGACCAGGAGAACAACAGAAAAATTACATCTTGTTTTTCTCGGGCACAAGCTTGGAAGAAAGACAAGCAGATTAAGTTGCTTGGCTGTTGCCTTTTGCATTATGTTGTGTTGCTAGATGCCATGGTTCATCTGCTTTGCATTATCTCTAATGATTCTGGGTTGGAGCACGTCATCACCACCTCACTGAGAAGGAGGCTGTGGGCAAGCAGATCAAGACCGAGTTACTGTCCATCCCCTTACATCATCTCTCCCCTGCACTCCACTTTCCCATTCCTCTCAAATTCTTTTCCTCTTGCAGGTCAGGATCATAATACATCTGACAGACACGTAATTATGAAAGCCAACCAGATGTATGGCTCTGGTTAGGTTTTTGCATCTGAACAGCCTTTCAGTACCATCCATCTCTCTCTGATTTTCCACTTGCTCTTTGAACAGCTGTGGATTCAAGGGTTCATCTAAAGCAGGGTATGACAGCTCTCCAGGCATATATGGTGCTTGGTCCCATTTGACAGTAATCCTTCTGGCCAGACAAATAATAAATACTAAGACATTTTTAAGGTGTAATCTTGCAATTGTGATCAATTGCCTGACTGCAGAGACATGATGGCATACATAGAAGAGCACTAAAAGGTCTAAAAGAATACAAGAAAATAGGTCTTAGACTCTTTGAATGGCTTAACATCTCAGGGGAAGGAAGAAGGAAGCATGCTGTGAACACAGCAGCATTTTGGTTTAAAAATACAATGCATGGTTTATTAATTTTGATGAAGTTTCTTGTAGACGTGTTACGCCTGCCTAATTTAAGAGAATAAAACATATGTAATCCTGATCAATCTTGCTGAATTTGCAAGCTAAGCTCTCCACCGTCTAGCTGAACAACACTTTTGTGTACAGAATATTTTTAAGGAAATGGCTGTGCCTTACCGTATTGAAAACTGCAAGCAGCTGTAGAACAGATTCAGCAGAATCTGTCTTCCGAAAAGAGCTGAAACCTCAGCCTTCTGCTGGTTCTGCTGTAGATGGCATTACTGTTTCCTATGGACTTAGCCAAATGAAGTCACATTAAAACCAGGTTATCCTTCAAAGCCTGTATGACTTCTTTTATTATATGTACCACTACAAAAAAATTTATCTTGGTACTGCTTTGACTCCTACCTAAGCTACACTTCAGAAAACCTCAGAAAATGTGCAACAACATACTAAACAACAATCATATGAGATCTGCATTTTAGTTCTATCACCAAAAGGATTGTGAAAACAATCTGTGGGCAACAGAACTGAAGTAATCAAGACAAAGAGATAGAACCATGCATACGAATCAGGTATGAACATTATCTCTGATAAGCCTTGAGATCTGTTTCTCTGCCTACAATTGGCTCGGTGAAAGCAATGGGCACATCAAATATTATTTTTTCATTACCACTTGAAGGGCACCTATCTACCTTGTAACATCGAGTTGTACGCTTTATCTTTCTGTATTTGCAGACCAATACAAAAGCCTCACGAGTATTTCATACAACAGAAATTTGAGATTGAGGGTGAAGCCCCATGCTGAACCACATTCATCACAGAATCTCACCTAGCTGCAGACGGGACTACTTAAAATCAAATAAATATCCCTGCTTCCCAGCGTTGGGCCATTCTGCAGCTAGTCTGTAGCTCTTATAAACAAGGAAGAGTGCATTTTGCATTATCCATTCAACATGAATATAAAGTATATGATATGACAACCTAGCAGCTAGCTCACCAGGCATCTGTAAAGACATGCAAATACAACTTGCTAAAGATTTCCCTCCTACCTGCTGTAACAAAACAGTTCGATTTTGATGTTTAAAACTTGGTACTCTTAAGCAGAGTGGACATGAGAAGTTCTTGCATCTGCTGCCTGCAGCATGCAGGATCAGAATAGAAATAGGAGTCTGACATTAATCTTGGCTCTACTTTACACATGAAAACAACTCTTACAATGAATTAAAACTGAGCGTTATTTTATGGTAATAAATGATACTTTCTCTTCTGCTATATGCCCAAACTATCTTAAATGTAAAATTTCATTCTTCCTCATACTTTACAAGTAGTTAGTACAGCTATAAGTTTCAGAAAGAGACGAAAGTCTTGGGAAATATGAGAAATTAAATTCTAATGTTGTATGAACATACTGCAGCTTCGTCAGGAGTAACCAACGGTGATGAATCTTAACCTATAGAGCTGCTGCATGTTGCGATGGTCTTATATCACTTGTTTCTATCACTGTTATTTTCAACCCCAAACTCTCCCCAGTTTAAATAAGGAAGAGCGATGCAAATTGGAAAGTATCCTGCATTACTTAGATAGCAATGTGGTAGGTAACTGGGATTGAGAGATTAGGTTTTAGATGCACCTCTACCAAAACAACACATGCATGCTCAATTGTTACACAATCTTTCTTGCAAAGTTCACCTAGATAATAGTACTGTATTACTTGACCAAAAAAAATGCTATGAAATTCCCAAAGGGAAGCCAAGAAAGTCTCTGTAACACACAAACAGGTGAAAGAAAAGGAAGAAAAACCCAGCCTTGTTCCCGTCCAGAAAACTTTTAAAAGACTTTTCCTGATGCCTGCTCCATGTATTTGGAGGGCTATGGTCAGGACCAGGTAAGGATAAAGCAGCACAATTTCCCTGTGGCACAATTCTCTCTAAACATCTGCTTGTCCTTGCTAACATCTTAAACTCAAGTGGCCTTGGCCAGAATTAACTTAAATCCAGTGAAGGTGCCTATACCCGTGGTGTATGGTGATCATATTAGCTGCTCATGAACTGGGATGTGTCTGAATGTAACTGTAAGCCTCTGTAATGAAGCAGGCAATCCACTTTTGCACAGGTTATCTCAGGCTTCACCCTCTTGAGTTAAGTATTATCCATAAGCAGGAGTTGAGCAAGGGCCAAAGCACAAAATCGTAACGTGAGTTAATCCCTGCAGCTCTGGCCTTGGGAAACACAGAGAAATCAGCCAAATATTCTCCTAGTAAAAGGGAACTCAGCTGATTTCAGCTTAATGCTTATATTGCTGAGGGACTTGGCTCCAGTTTTCTAATTGGCATACAGACCCATGAAAAGCTTTCTCTCTCTTTCCAAAAACGTTATTTTAACCATAGAAAGAATGGGACTCTTACATGAGTAAAAGCTACAGACTTAGATGCCTTGACGTTTCTAGACACGTTCCAGACTTTTAAGAGAAATTGCAGGCAATATCTGTTAATGTCTTTTGCGAAGGCGGCTTTGTCCAGTCTCCAGTAAGAGAAAGCCCCGGGGGCTCTGTGGTGCACAGCCCGCAGCTGAGACCATCCTCGCAATGGCTGCAGAGATGTGTAAGCAGCACAGGCTTTGAAGCAGGACGCGGAATCCAACTGGTTAAATCCTGACTTTCCGAGTATTCACAGCCTCAAAACATTTTCCGATGGTAACACTGTGTGGAGCGCTCAAGGCTTTACTTCTGCTAAAAACTGAAAAAATTACTGTCCTCAGGAGTGGACAAGGAAGCAAGGTTCTGTTAACATTAGTGTCCCAATAAAGACAATTTCTTCAAGTTATAAAAGCTGCAGCATTTTAAAGATGATTTCCTCTTCTTTCATAACTCCTCATTCATGTTTATTGCATATTTCACACAGATTTGGGCTTAGCTGATGAAATATACTCACAAAGTGTACAGCTGACACTGGCTGGTCAAATCAAGTGGCAGGCAAGTAGCCTGTAGAGTTAAATCCCAGTCCTGCTTATGCCAACAAAATGCTGCAGTTGCCATCAGTGAGACCGAGATTTCATTTCTGACTCCCCACATACACAATTTCTGATTATAAACAAGTGAAATATAATGGACACATGGTCCTACCTTAAAATATAAGAGTCATAAGAGTGAAAATAAGAGAAAAATAAGAGAATAAGTGAAAATAAGGAATATGATTATTGTAATATATATCCCATTCTGAACAGATTTCTCTTCCAGAGCAGTACGTAAGATGTCAGTGAATTACATCCTTCAGTAACTACACAAAATAATCTTACAACCTCATCAGAAAGATTCAAAGTTTAAAAAATATAACAATAAGAGAGAGATGGAAAATGAGCATAAGCTTTCAAGGACAACTACAAGCAACTGATCTTAAAAGATAATTTTGAGCTAGTTTAAATCAGCTTACCTCCATAAACCTCAGGGAAACCATCGTAAGGCAACCAGAAAATCAAACCTAGCTTTCTATGCTCCACCAAAACCAGGGGAGACAGAACAAAAACATAAATTCAGTTTAAATGTGTGCTTACATTTAATTATACAGTTACTACAGTTTGATCTTTCTGATCGGGACCAGAGAGAGGAAAGGGCAGGTTTTGTCACCACGATACATACACTAATGCGTATGAATTAGTTGCCTGCAGTATTTATAACTTGGGACACTCTGGTGAGTATTTCCAGAGTCCATTACATCGACAATCAAGCAGATGTATCCCCCACTGTATAACTATGTCCTGGTTTCAGCTGGGAGAGTTAACTGTCTTCCTAGTAGCTGGTACGGTGCTATGTTTTGAGTTCAGTATGAGAAGAATGTTGATAACACTGA
>JANHGO010005490.1:0-22971 GCA_024606505.1 Aquila spilogaster
GCCGTGAGGGGCCGGGGGTCCCGCGGAGCCGCGCGGTGCGGGCGCTGCGCTGCCGCCTCTGTCTCTTCAGGGTATCCCAAATGCGGGGGAATCCGATGTTTCCCGTACAGCTGTTCGTCGGATCGCTGCTGGTGTAGGGGCGGGGGGGGAAACATCGCTTGAACTTTTTTTTTTTGCTTTGATTATACCCTTGAACATCGACGTACGGTCAGTCCGACTTTGCCGCTCTCAGTTAGAAACTTTACAGCGTTAATAGCATTTTTTCTTCAAATTGCATATTTCGTCATTTGCTGCTGAGCGTGAGACAGCCTTGCTGTCCTGAAGTGAGCAAAACGCTTATTAAATTTATGGGCTACAAGAGTGGGACCTTAATTTTTTTAAGTGTGACAGTATAACAAACCCTCCAGGTTTAGGTCCAGACTGTTCCTTTCCATCAGGATACAGCAGTGTCTCCCAGCTTGCTGTTACTTGCATGCTGGTATCAAGGTCTTCCAGTGCTTACTGAAGCTGCCGTTCAAATCCAAGCATGCAATGGGATCCTTAACTTAAAGGAGCAAAAAAAAACCAAGTGTGATTGCATCCATCTCGGTTATCATGACCCTTCTGGTCTGCACTAAACTGAGTGCATCAAGGGAATTGATTTTATAAAGCAAGTACGCATTTCTTATGGCTGAGAGTGCAGGGGAAATAAGTAGTAGTAATATTTAATTACTCAGCGCTTACATCTTTGTTATCTGTTTTGTTTAAGCATTCGGTAAAGAAAAAGACAAAGAGAAGAAGTTAGAGGATGACAGCACCAGTACCACAGTCCCTCAGTCTGCTTTCTTGGGCCCAACATTATGGGACAAGACGCTGCCATATGATGGAGACACTTTCCAGTTGGAATACATGGACCTGGAAGAGTTCCTCTCAGAAAATGGCATTCCACCCAGCCCAAACCAGCACGAGCATAGCCCACACCAGCCAGGTCTGCAGCAAGCTACCTCAGCATCCCCTTCTGTCATGGACCTCAGCAGCAGGGCTTCTACTTCAGTCCACCCAGGCATGGTGTCGCAGAACTGCATGCAGAGCCCGGTCAGACCAGGTAAATCAGCCCTCAGAGCTTCCTCTGGATTTTGGCGTGAGCCTTCCTCCCCACTGTACATCATTGCTTCTCAACTGTACGGTTGATGGGCAGTTTAGAGAGGGCTAATACGATTCATGGTATTTGTAGTCAGAAAAGGAAAGTAGCTCTGGGTATCGTTAAGTTGCTCCATAGGGATTTTTGCTTCAGTTGTCAGGAAACTGCAAGAATTCCAAGAAAACTTTCCTGTTGTCTTTTCTTCTTTGGTAGCCTAGCTAATAGCAGATGAAAAACACACAAACAAAGTAGTAACATTTAAGTGCCGTAGTGTGAAATGAACAGGGAGAAGGGCCATTAAAGTGAATGTTATTTTATTTTTTTTACCCATATTTAAATTGTAGCCGAGGTAATTATTTTTTAAGATAAACCTCAGACCGTGCTTCCTGTTTGAAATTTTGGCCATAATCTTATTCCTTATTGAGCATAGTAAAATTTGCCACACTATGTGGAACAAACTAGATCTTGTAACTGCATTATAATATTGCTTAAAAAAGCATAAACTGAGTACAACTCCATCCAGAGTTAACACATTACACATATAGCTACTTTTAGTTAGAGGCAAAAAAAAATTGACTTGGAGCCAATTTCTGATCGTAACACAGGTTTCAGATCTGCTTGGTGTCAGTGGAACTCTTCTATTTGTTTATTAACACTTCAAACAGTCCCTTTAGAGACACTAGTATGCATCCAGAGTAACTGCTCTGGCTTGACACCAGCATGGCTGAGATCATGGTCTGGAGAATAGTGTCAACATTAAAGTTTGGAAAACATGGAGCTTTGCTTTTTTTTTTCCCCCCTGGAAAAGAAGTCCAAGGGTGACTTATTGTGCTCTTCTGCTCTCACAAGGTTTGCTAGTGCAGAGTGTGCTCGTGGGAGCAGGAAACCGCTCCTCTCCATTCTGCTTGATCGCTTGCCACGCTCAGCGTGCGAAGTCATTGTCAGAGTCATCTGATAAGGAGGCAAAACAAATAAATAGAAGGACAAAAGTTGTAAAGCAGGATGAAGTAGAGAAGTCTTAAAAGCCTACAACATGCCTTTCTCATTAAAAAGAAGTAAAGCACCCCCACTGCACTCCAAACCTGTCAACAGAGCCTTTGGCCCCATGTCACATACGTGTGCTCGGTCATGGATTTTGTTTACTCACTGTATGTGGATTTTACTTCATTTTTGTATTTCAGTTTCAAGGCATTTCTTAGTTAACCAGTAACTTGTGAGCGCTTCCAATGTTTAAAATATATCTGGAGTTGGCAAGAGTGGAATATAAAACAAAATCTTGCTTTTCCCAAGCGAGTTTTTAAAAATAGTGTGGGTATGATACCCCATTTTCTGTCACTTGTGCTTTAAAAGCGGATAATCTGTCCTCATTCTTCTCAGGGGAGCCTGGTTGTGGGCCAGGCTTTTAATGATCACCTGTCAGAATTTATTTGTGATCAGCTGCCTGCGCGGCTTATTTTCATCTGATTGATTTTCGAGTTTTTCCCTGAGCTGTTTGCAGCTTGGGGTTACTAACTTCTCTCACTAGAAACTGCGTGCTCATTTATTGTTGTAAAAGGAGTGAGGTCTCTTGGGGTAGGATAAAGCTTCTTAACTTGAAGGTATTTTTTCCCCCATGCCATATTATCTTAAGAATAATACGGTTTTTGATTAAACTTGTTTTTTTTTTAAGGGTAAGCTCATTCATTTTCTTAACAATAACATTTTTTCCCCATTACAGATAGGTACTGTGACTTAACAGTAGTCTTGTTTGTTGCCCAGTTGCTGAAATAGTTTTGTGTTGTCATGGAAAAAGTCATATCAAGAATCTGTTTTAAAATAAGATGGTATTTATTAAAAATAAATCAGTAGAATAAAAATGAACATTTAAGGTTGTCATAGAGGTGCTGGGGCAAATATGCTGCTTTGAAATATGGAAGTTAGTCTGAAGGTAGATGTTAAAATCATCGCACTGAAACTTCTTGGTTAAAAAAATCCTGTAAGACTTTTTAAAAGTATTTTTTATGAACTGTCACATGAATTGAGGTTTTTCTAATTAATGTGAGCTACTGTTTTGCTATGCATAGCTGTTTTAATTTGTATTACTGGAAACAGAGAACAGAGTAAAAAATACAGTTTCAATAAAATTAATTTCTCATGATCTTATTTTTAAGAAAAGGGAATTTTTTTTTAGGCGATAGCACTTAAAAATTTTTTGTTCTCTGGATTTTGCTTTAATTAATATTAAAATGTCAGCCTGTGTGGACTGGGGCTGAAGGGAGGATCAGATGCTGTGCTTCTCATGTTCCTGCTTTACACGACTACGGCAGTTAGCATCAGCATATCACATGCAGTTGGCCACAAATGTTGCAGTGCATGTAAGTGTGTATGTGGAAGGCTGTGTATGTGAGTCTGGAACACCAAATGTGGTTCATGTGCCTATATGGTGCAACTCATAGAGGGGTCTACAGAAAACTGGCTTAAGATTTAATTTTGTGCGTGTGTTGATAGGCTCACCTATCTGAGTGGCATCATTGCTTTCTACAGATATGTATTTTATACTAACTGTGGAAGAGATCTGAGAATTTGCCTTGGCTTTCACTGAGAAGTGTGCTCAGGCCACCAAAGCTGGACTGACTGTGGCTGTAAACGTGACATTACAAAATCCTCAGGGAGAGAGGAAAACAAGCGAATAAACTAAAATGGAACAACAACAAATTCCTTATAAATAGAACTGATTTTTATTTCCAGCTTGGATTGTCTGGTTGTTGGAGAAATGTTCTGTCTCACCAGTTTGTTTTTTTTTCTTGACTATAGCAAAGGTTTAAGTGAGCACCTACTTTGCCATAAATTCCTGTTTTGGGAATCTATGTGTAGGAAAAGTTGGTTTGCTTTTGAATAGGAGGATGTGGGATAGTGGGTTTTGTAAGACTGGAATCAAATGCATTTCTTGTTCATAGTAGTACTGCTTTTATTAATAAAGAGTATTTTGATTTTAGTATTGCAGTCATCCGTTAAAACATAATATTTTCTCTCTGTGTTGGATGCTGATTAGTTGGTTGGAAACTGAGCTCCTTCGGAAAAACAGTTTTTGATAAAGATAGCTTTATAGAGTGTATCTCCATTTAACTGTGAAGTCCTTTAAGGAAACTGGGAGTATTCATAGCTGTTTGTATATAGAGGGAGGATCATATTTTGCAGTTAATTGGTTAGTGGTTGCTTTTACCTGGCTCTTTTCTACGCGTTGCCTTTACTTGGGTGAACTGGTGAGCAATGTAAAGGATTTGGGTTCAGAAACATTAGGTAAGTCTGGAGGAGTGCTCTACTTAGAAAACCTGTATTCTCTGAGAATTAGATGTCAAGTTTGTTTGCTGCCAGAGATTGGGATATGGGACAGTGTCACAGAAGGTACAAGCACACTGATGTACCATGTATTATTACAGCCCAGCTCCCTATGGCAGATAGGGCCTTGGAAAGCTTAAAAAGCCCTCCCTGTCTTTGCATTTCCGTGACAGCAGGTTCTGCTCTGTGATGCTTGGATTGCTGGGTGCCCTGCTCTGCTTGAGCAGGATTCCCCAAAGATAAAGGGGAGAAAAAGTAGAAAAACAACCTTTGTAATCAGTTGCATATATATAATCTGTAAGTTGTTGCTTTCAGTAACAAAATAAGTGGAGATTCAGGAGTGCACTGATCAGAAAGCTGAAAACCAGTTCTATTTGAAGTATGCTCTCCCAGCTTCCTTCCTGCAAGAACATGAAGATTTTTATTAACTGCCATATTGTATGTACTCAGTGAGGAGATGTCATCTAGAGCACGTTATCCATTACTTCTTACTTGTTGCATAGATTGCATAGATACGGAGTTGTAATGATTGTCAGTGGGCAGGACTGGGTGGGTTTTGGTGTTCCCCTTTGAGCTGGGCGTACCCTGCGGCTGGGGATGGCTGGCTGTGCTGCATCCAGCCTCCCAGCTGCGCGCTGGGAATGCCTTGGTGAAGGGGCAGCCCACAGAAGGGTGTGTGTGCAACACTCCCTGCATTGTAGTCCTTCCCATGTCTTTCTTAACGTGACCTCCCCTTCTAGCTGGCCTCTGCAGTGTGAAGGGCAGTGCTCCCAGCAGACAGCTCTGATGAGGAATCCTCTCCGAAGCTGTAATCGTTGTTTACAAGCAGTCAGTAGGTGTTCCATGAGCTATAACCTGAGCCCCCCTTTCTCAGAAGCGAAGGATTCCACCTCCAGCGCTGCGAAGGGCTGGGAATTTCCTGACCCTTGCCGTCCCACGTGATAACACGGGAATGACTGGCCAGGCCGCCAGCAGGCTGGTACCAGAGCTGCTCTTCACATTGCCTCTCACGTGAGGCTCTGAATGGCTGCTGCCTGCGTGACCATGTGCTCAGGCACGTGGCAGTCCCCTGTGCAGCCTGATCAGCGCGGCTTTTGCTGGAGCAGCCGGCATGCGTGCGTGGCTGCGTGCTCCTGCTGCTACCGAAATTGCAGTGAAGTGGAAAACCGCGGCTCTGTGGATTGCAACGGCAAGGAGGGTGCAGCATGCAGGCAAGCCTCGCAAACTGCTTTCTGGATCAAAGGAAGATGCAAAATATATTCTGGCAAATATTAAAAATAGCCTGTCGCATGATAGCAGGAAAAAAGTGCTGAACGAACGAGCCCTGTTAATGCTAGAAGCAAGAACACCGAGTCTCTTTCAAAAGATCTAATTTTAATATTTGCTGCCAAAATTTGATTATTGGTTAAATAATTGCTCAGCTACATGAAAGAACTTGAAGTTTCTTAGGAGTTCAAACAGTAAACAGCAAGAAAGACCTTGGGTTTTGTACTGCTCTTTTAGAATGTACCTGGCCTGACTCTTAGTTCTTGTGTGGATCAGTGCTTTCCACACGACAGAGCCACATATGCAAGTCAGGGCTAACACAAATTAGGAAGAGGATATGCAGAGGGAGCAAGTGAGTGCTTTTTCCCCTGGGGAAGGTATTTGAAGGATGCCTGAGAGTTGAACTTGTTGCAGAATTGTGTCTTCCTCATAGCCCTGCTTCCCATCCCAGAAAGATTGCTTAGTGCAGTGAGTTGGTTTTTAAGAAGCGAGTACACCCTGCGGTCTTTCACAGAACAGTACCTTGTAGTTAAAAGAGACAGGACGTCATCAGGAGGTGTATATGAAGAAGACATTGATACTATCTGATTAGATGAAGCTACTGGGAAACACATTGAATTGTTGCAATCTCTCCATGCTTGTATGACAGACTGGCAATGGTGGGAGCTAGTAGTGGCCAGATTCTGCCAATTAATCCTGGCGATGAGTGCTTTTCTCCTCATGCAGTTAGTGATCTCAGTACAGCTCATTGACTGCCCTCCCTCATCAGCTCCTAGGTGGAGCAGCAGAATGTCACCATCCGTTCTCTTGTCATTTACCTTTGTGGATTTTTTTTCTCTGGGAGGGGGGGTAGGTGGTTTTAGCTACCCATGGAGTTTTCTCGGGCTGAAAGGACATACTTGTCATCGGTAAAGAGTACTTTAAAGTGTTACGAAATCAGAAGCTTGGTTGGCATTTTGCTTTACACGCTAACTTAATTGTTAGCTTGATTTTTTTGAAGGCTCATTTTCATAAAATATATTGCACTATTTTGTCTGAATTCCACAGGAGATGTTGAGAATCAGGAAAGTGCATGTCAATGGAGATATATTAAAGAAAAAGCTGCGGTTCAATCTATTCCATGTGAAGTAGATGGTGGGAAAAAAAGCAAACATTTACTTAAACCTCAAATCCTACAGTAATTAGTGGAGCAAGTTATACATGGGGATTAAGTATAGAAAACAAATGTTGAAATGCACATCAGCGTCAAATACACGATAAACAGATTCTGTAGCTTTTATGGCCATTTTTTCATGAAGTGACAGCATTGAAGAAGCTTACAAACAGTATTAATGAAGCTTTCTGTTGGGAAGTTGAGCTTGGTCATGAGAGCTTCAGTAATAACGTGGGAAAAGCTAATGCAGGTAGGTGAGGAAGCACGTGCTACAGCATTTCATTGTGTTTTTTTTCTGCTCGGGCTCTTCAGAGCCCTGCAGCTTTATGCAGCTGAGGTGCCATCCATCACGTTTGAAATGAATATGAGTTACTGTTCAACCTCTCACATTTCCTGATACATGTGAAGGTGTTGTATAGCTACGCTTCCATGTTCCATTTTTTGGTTGAATTAAATCTTGCCAGGGCTGAGGTTGGCCCAGACTTCCACTTTCTTAGCTTCTCTGATGTGGCACCCTTTGGTTTCCTTCTCTGTTTGGCTTTGAGAAAAACAGCTGTAGCTCTTCATCGTACTGCTCGTGTTCTCTTGTTCATGTTATTTGCCATTTAATGAAAACAGCCATTGAGAATTTTGACGCTCTTTGCTCATACGCTTGTGTTTTGGGCCCATGCAGGATGAAGAAAAAAATCCAGATTGCATTAGAGTCCTAGAAAACTCAGGTACTCGTTAACTGAAGCACAAATCTGAGTTACTACTGGAAGGCAGCTATGGATAAATGTATTAGCACACATGTACTGCAAGCAGATGCTAGAGAGACCTACAGCAGTAGCTCATCTGCAGTGAAGTGTTAGCTATTCAGGTGTGTAAGTAGAGAGGCAAAAGTGCACTTCTTGGCAAAGATTGGTTGAGGATGGAGAATGGTTTAGAAAAAAGTTCTTTTCCAATTAGCCTTAGGGAGCTCAGCTTGCTATAAATTCTTTGTTCTGGAACGTGGCTGTGGACAATAGGTCAAAGATTAAGTAATTCATTACAGAGCTGGTTGGTACTCCTGAATGTAATAAATGAATGAACAGAGCTCTGCATCCAGAGCAAGATCCATTACTTTGGGTGGCAATGATTGGACCTTAGTTTTGTTTTTGAAACACTTGCGAGGCTCCCCGCTCTCGTAGCTGTGTCCGCATACAAGAACTGTGTTTGAGGTGACCTGGTAAACACAGCAGTTGTGATAAAGAGGAACAAATTAAAAGTGGTCTGCCTGTAACTGCTTACAACTTGAGATTCTAAGGAGACAAGGAAAGAAACTGTAGATTGCATTTTGGAAGACTGAAAGAACAATAATGTGAAACTTCTGAACACAGAATACTTCTGCAGAGCTCTGTTCTAGGCGCATCCGGTGTTTTAACACAGAGATTAATGAAATAGTAGTGCTAAACCTTCTTGTAGAAGCCTTCTTTATACAAGGCTGCAGAATATAAAGCAGACTTTGCATGAGGGGGGCTGTGTTGAAATTAAGGAGGTGATTTCATACAGTTCAGTTACAAACTCACCCTTGCAAGATTTGGAAATAAGTTGTACTTCAGCAAGAAGTCTGTTTCAAAAACAGCTGTGTGCTTAGCTTCTAGAGCTTACTAAGTGGGAACCAGGCACTTGAAAGCAAATCCTGTCCCTCATCAGAACAGAGGGGGTTAAACTGACTTAATTTGAAGGACCCTGCAGCAATCAGACATACCACTGTTCTCTTTTGTCCTGCACAGTGGAAATACAGATGTTGCTGACATCTGCAATCCCTGCAGCTGTGGCCTCTCATTACAGTGTGGGATATTTGGTCATTTTCTGTATGTAAATCTTGCAGCTCTGTTGCTTACAGTCATAGATGGGTGGTGGGGTTTCTTATTTTTGCCTGATGTGCTGTGGGAATGAACCTTATCCGTTCATCCTAGGTGCGCATGGCCTCTTGCGTGTTCCTGAACGTAATTTTTGAGTAACTGTTTTTAACCAAATGTGGCAAAAGAGTTGGAATTTGGAAAGAATAATTACATTGCTAAAATTTCACGAAAGTGGATGGCTGGATAGGATTGGAATATGTTAGTGAGCAGGAGAGCTGTGGGGATGAAAATGTGCATTTTCTGTATCAGAGAATTTACATAAGACCTTTAAAATTCTTAATGTGTGTGAAATGCTTCTGTGAGAGCTGACACCCTTATGGATACCGTGAGATGTTGATTCACTTTGAGAAACCGACCTGCGAGGAGCTAGGTTTTATTGGGGAAGGGAGGCAGTTGTCCCAGATGTCTTTCCACCATTATTCTTCCTTTGAAATCCTTATCTCCTGGAGTCTTGCCGTTACGTGACTCTAAGGTTTCATTTAAAAATAGAAATTAGAAAACCAGCTATAGGGTTTGCAGGCAGAATCCCAAAAGCATTAAACCCAGGTAATGGAATGATCTTGATTCTCTCTGAAGTTGGACAAAGTTATTTTACCTAAAACCTGAACTTCTGTGCAACCTTGTTGTATGCTATGCACTCCAGCTCCACTGCCCAGCTTGGAACTCCCTTGCAGTCAGCCAAGTTTAAATTTGAGGCCTGTTATCTTATCGCAGTTATTGCAGTATCACGCATGGGCAGATGTCCAAGTGACCTTGTGTATGTGTCTTGCCATTCATTCTTCGCAGCGCATTTCAGCCTGGGTGCTCTGCACAAAGCTCCCTTCTATGGCTTGTGTTAATCATCATAACTTTCCACCGGGGTCTGAGGCGGAGGTAGGTTAGAAGTGAGTGAGAAACATGGGACAGTGAGAGTGGGCTAAAGATGTTCAGGGATCAAAGAGAAAAGTAGGTCGTGGCAGGATATGTGTGCTCAAGGAGGAAAGGGGGAGCAGGAGCAAGGGGAAGACTTGTTTTCCTATTGGCTTTTCAAAGTTGTGCAATATAAGAATTGGATTAACCTGATATGACTTTGTTTTTCTGCCAGATTAGATATGTTGAGTTTCTTGGCATTGTGAATTGTACAGTACATTGTGTGCTGTAAATATGGGTGTGTCAGGATAAAGCTGTAATGACACAACATGCTTGCAGTATAATACAGCACTGCTGGGTGGACTCTCCTGCTCCCTTAGCACCCCATTCCCTCTACCCTGAGTGCACACACTTGTTGGGGCATTCAGACATCTGTTAGAACAGAGTTCTGCTCTCTGCTTCCAGCCCAGCACTGGGATGTTTCCATCCCCTTTTTGGCTTGGTAATGCTTATCTAGGTCCTGAAGCGCCATTTCATCTGGCACTCACAAAGTGGTATATGCTGTATGAAGTGAATTTAAAAATGTATATATTTTTAAAGCTGCATGAAAAAGACGCTGAAGAGTTTCACCCTGCTTTCTCTGAATTAAGTGAAGTAAAGCTTAAAATAAAAAGAAATGGAAATGTATCTCAGTAATATAAGTCGAAGACATTGCCTTGAGCTCAACTGAGTACAAATTTAGATACAGATCTGAAATACCTGCAAGCATTGAGCTCCCTGCTGCTTGAAGTTCATCATTTTGGATGTCTTAAGTAGAATTTTCACAGCTGTATGTATTTGCTCAATTATTTTCTTGTCTTCCTTTCTTTGTGAGATAATTTGATTTGCTGTATCCATTTTCTGTGCTGGGCTAGCCCCACGGAGGAGCCTCATTCCCTCTGTTTACCACAGGATGAGGGATGGGGTAATGAATGGCTTCCAGCTCAGGCAGCAAGCAGGTAGCTAAGGATGGGTGATCAGAAATAAGGCCCAATCAGCTGATGAAGCATCGCTTTGAAGACTCGGAAGGAGTGGGCAGACTTCAGGGGGTGAAGCTGAGGGTACCTTTGTTTCATTCCTACTTCCCCACTTCCAGCCTTCCCCAGGGCTGCAGCTGCCCAAGCAGGTTGGTCGCAGAGGCTGTTGGTTGGCACCCACTGTGTAAGGGCCTGCCCTCTGTATCAGCGTGAGTGCAGTGAAAAAGGAGGGATTAATTCCCCCCTGTAGTCAAGTCTATTTTCTTGGAAGAGAAGAGCATAAATATAAAATACAGATTGAAGTCAGATCCCAAAGTTTTTGCCGCTTAACTACGTTGTTTTAATGCCTTACTCTAATTCACATAGGGAAAAAAAATGGGCTGTGCTGATAAGATGTAGGTTTTTCCAAAGTGGTATGAGGCTGTTTCTTATGGTGGTTGAGTCATTTGTTAATAGTAGTACAAATTGATTAAAGGGGAGCAGAAGATTGACCTGAACACCTGCGTGACTTAGCTGTATCCTTAATTGGGACAATTAGCAAAGAGTGCAGCACACTTCAAGTTAACCCACATACCCACCTTTTGAGAAGGTTGAACCACGAGCTTGCAGTTAGTTACAGGTGGACAGCTGCGGTTTGGGTGTCTGTGAAACACCTTAACTTAGCTGCTGCTTCAGCAGCGAGGAAGTCAGAGGCCAGTGTCCAGACTGTGAGATCCAACATCCATCCATCCAAAATCACATGGCTGCTGCAGAGCGGCTGATCTCTGTGGGGAAGGACTTAGCACCAGGTTTAGGCAACGCTTTTCCAAACTCTTACCTGCTCAGTTTTCTCAGTGTGACACAGTTAAGTCATTGTTGAATTTCCTGGTAGTCTCCAGAAGCTAAGCTGTTTCAAACACGTGAAGAGAAATCATTAGCCAAATAGAGGGAAGGAGCTGGAGGTATAATTGTCAACTCGTGTGTCTCTGATTTCAACAGCTGCTGCACGAGTCTAGGTTATCAATTTATTTCTGTTAGAAAGTAAACAAATCTCACTTTTCTTATGTACCCTCATGAGTGTTTCATCTGAGTTGCTCTTATCTGCAGCAGGGATGTACTTCTGAGGTCTTGTGTTTGGAGGCTTTTCTTTCTGCTTTCACATGCTGCGTGCTCTCAAGAGTCACGTGCACCCCTGATGCTGGCCAGGGATGCTGTTTATCTCTTCCATAGTCAGTTATTTGAAAACATTATTATCACTACTATCAAAATACACTAGCATATCACTGGGGCAGCTCTTAGCCCATTATACCCTGTGTGTTTTGGGGTTTGATTGCCTTGGCTGAATTTTATCTCTGTTTCATGAATGTTTCTCTGTGTTCAGTGCTGTTACCTGGTGGCTGTCCAAGTACTGTCAGCAAAATCTGAGCCTTGGGGTTATGTCCTACCGTCACATGCACGCACCTCTCCTTTACTGGGCCACATCCTGAGAGGCCTAAGTACCTCTGACTCTCCTGAATATGGGATTTGAAGTTGTTCACCATTTCACTCTTTTGAGCTCTCATAAGAAGCTCTCCTAATCCTTTACCGTGAAGAATTTACTGTTTCCTTCACAGTCAGCTCCTTTCAGGGGCTACATGCCCAAGAAGCTGGTGCTATTTAGCTCCCGTGCAGTCTGTGTGCATGCACAGTGCTCAGCATCTCTGCAGGATGTGCTGTGCCCTGGGAGCCCAGGTAACGCCTGCATGAAGGACGGCTCTGCCAACACGTGTTGAAGCAAAATCCTTAAGTGATTTTTCTGCTGCCCTTCAGTTTATAGCCCATGGCTTGTTGTTTCCTACTTTCTCACGTTTTCCCAAAGCTGCTGGTGTGTACAGTCTGAAGATCACATTTACCCAACACAAGGAAATCAGCTTGGCCTGACTGGCTTCTTCATCACGTGGCTGAGAATGTGTTCACTCTGTTCTGCCAGACTATGGCTAGCTGAGCAAAATACAGTGAAGCTCTGGGCTCCTGGCCAAGCTTTTATTTCACTTTGGAGCTTACAGCCACATATTTGCTGTTTGGCAGGACATCCACTGGGGTATATTTGGATAGTAATCTAGCATTGTTTTGCTGCCTTTTTCTTTTTTTCTTTTTTTTTTTAAATGCATAAGTAGTATAATCCCAGCACTCACTTTGGCCGCTCTGTGCACCGTTTCCCAGTGTGCACCGTTATGTACGTGCACTCGAACTTGTAGTCGTGACCTTTGGTAAATGTAAGTCAAAGCAATTAACTTTCTTTTATTGAAAAATTCTGGATGTCCTACTCTTTGCCCCCTGTGTGCCGATAACAGAGCTATGTTGTTACTCTTTCCAAGATCAAAAGCTTCACTAGGGTTTGATTGAAGTCCAGTTATGGAAGGAAGCAGCTTTGCTGGAGCTCTGAAAATAGCTAATTGTTAAAATAATAAAGTCTGTCCTTGTGTGTCTTTGTAATCTTTAAAACTGCGTTTTGGGGGAAGAGGGTGAGGGTGGTTTTAAAGTGAAAATATTTGCGAATATCTTGGAAATTGGAGTGTGCTCTTAGGAGAATGAGCATCCTGCTCTGAATGTCATACTTCAGTTCTGTTCTCCACCCCAAGCTTGCCTTCCTCTGACGCTGTTTCCATGCAGCCTGGCTCTTAAAGGAGAATAAAGCTGGATTTGATTTTTAGCAGTATGGAAGGCTCTGGCTTTTGGGGGGATAAAGGCTCTGTGATGCAGATTCATTTATTTCTCTGAAACAAAAGTGGGCTTTTCAAAATGCAGCATGTTTTGGAAAGTTGGCTCTGGGTTTGAAACCCCAGTGTCTCTGATGGCACCCTTGAATGAAAAAATGGCACAAAAGCATAAGGGCTTAGGAAAGGGGTGCAAAGCAGCATCGCCAGCAGCAGCACTGGAGGGGCAGTTCCAGGTTTACGAAAGGATATCTTGTGAAAGGTGTGGGTTTTAAGTTGACTTGTTTCACGTAGGCAGAACTTGGCCTGCAAGTCTGGTTTTACAGTTACTTTGAGCAGATGAGCACTAGCAAGAACTTACATACATTTCCCCAAATCTGTGTGTTGTTCTATAAAAATGTAAATTTACAGATGTCTTCTCTTAGTGTCTCCTGCATCCTGAGAGAAGAGAGCTGTCAGGAAGGACCCCCAGCGTGAGGCTCAGCTGCTGGTGGACACCAGTGCTTCAGGCAGGGGAGCTTGCTTCGTGGGGTCAGAACCCAGCTTGTGTAAAGGCCCCTTTATCAGTGTCAGTGTTCAGTTAATTGAAACATCAGGATGAATAAACAGGAGTCAGGATGACAGTATGGAGGGTGCTAAATGAATCTTTTCCAGCATTTTGCACTGATTGCTATAGATGCTGCTTTGGTGATAACATATTCAAGACTTAATGAAGTTTTGAACTTAAAGCAAGATTTTACTGGGGTTTCTCTATGTCTTTCTTAATGCTGTGTACATAGCCAGACATCTTATATAGGACAGTTTAAATCCCTGTGTGAAAATCAACTCTCTTGTACTTTCTCTTTAGACAGCTGGACTCAAAAACACTAATTACTTGAGTAGAATCTTTGCATTATACATAAATGGTGTTGAGTATTAAGCCCAGAGGATTGTACAAAGCCAGTGAAGCTCTTTAGTTTGTCATATGAACCTTTAGGACTGGAATTTTCTTAGGCCCTTGAACTGGTACTTGTTAGAGTCTTGCTTTTTTGCTCTCTCCATTTTATTTAGTCTTTATTCATTTGCCTCAACATTTTTGAAATAACCTATTAATTCTGAACATAAGACAGTTTTACGTCCATAAAATACCGTGCATAAAATAGTTCAGTTTTGTGCTCTTTCTGGGCTTGGTTGGTCCTCAGTGTGCAAACTGCTTCATTGCCTTCTGAAAATCTTAGCTGTGAAAAAACAGCTTTAGCGAGGGGCACCCTGTTGGTCAGCTGAATGCTGTTTATGCAGCAGCAGCTTTAGCCCGCTCAGGAGCAGCCTTGCCTGATCTCTAGGAGCTGCTGGAACTCATCAAGCAGGTTCCTGTTAACCAATAAGCCAGTTAAGCAGAAAGAGGAGAGGTGTTTCTCCTGCTTGTTTTTTTTTTCTCTTTGCAGAGTTTAACCAATTCTTCCCCAGGCTTCAGTTACGGACATTCGTAACATTGAAATAATAGCAAGGAGAGCCAGAAGAGGGTTGGGAAAGGGGTCTCTGATCCTGCAAGAACTGAGCTGTCAGTGTATATCCCTCAGGTGGTCAGAGACGTGCAGTTTCCAGCACGAATCTAGAGTGCTGCCATTCTTAGCTGCAGTCCTACCTAGTGCTCATCAGCTGGCTTTTTGTCTTGTATTTTCATGAAATCTTTACAGAAAAAAAAAGCTGAAGTACTCCCAATCCCAAACCCAATAATGAGTGTTCATCACTGCCAGGACAAATCTTTTGGTTCCCAAACTCTCCTGCTGTGCTTTGATTGGAAGACCTAAATTGCTTGCTCACCTAATAAATGCTGCAGACAATACAACGGACAAAGCAGCTCTTGCTAGAGAGATTTTAAATACATATTCAGGTGATATTGGACAGCTTGCTTGTCTGTATCTGACCATCTCTTAAACTGCTCGATAAGACAGAACGTGCACCTGACTGTTATAATGGCTGTCAATGCTACATGTGTCTGTGATGAGTTCAGAGGGATTGTCAAGTAACAGCGCAGTTGTCAAACAAATAATTTTGCTTGTGATGGCTGGAAATAGTAAATGGGTGGGTGGAATACGGCGAAAAAATATTCTTAATTCCAGTAGAGAATGGGAGGATTAAGTGACTTTCATGACTGCCATTACAAATAATAACTCGGTGAAGATTCCTCCTTCTTTCTTCCTATTGCCTGTCCGAGGAGTCAGCTTCACGAGCAGCAACGTCTCTGGGGGTTCTCTGACGCGGATTGAGGCCTTCTTCCAGGAAATCAAATTTCTTTGATTCACATTGTTTTCACGAAGCTTGTTAGTAATACATGTCTGAGAATAATACATCTCTGCCAAATTGGTTCCAAATTGCCCAACAGTTGAAGAAGCTGGGAGGAGGCTCCACAGGCATGCACAGCCCAAGCACACAGAACTCATCTCTGTAGGAAACTGAGCTAAAGAATAGTTGTCGAGTACCAGGGCGCTGAAATGAAGCTTGTGGGTTGACTGGCACATGTCAAGACTGTTTGATATCTTAACAGCATACGTAGCCTTACCCCAGGTCACAGGGTACTGCTCCTGCCCACTGAACTGAGTACTCAAAGACCTCATCCAGGCAGTGACATGGAGGTACATGAAGCTGGGCAAAGTTCTGGTGTTACTGAGCTGGAGAGCTGCAAGGCAGGGTGCCACCTGATAAAGGACCCGTGTTCTGAACTGGGTGAAAAAAAGACTTCTGCTTCAGCAGGCGCTTCTGCCAGGCCACAGGTTAAGTGGTTGATGCATGCAAGCTGAACCACATACTGTGTGCAGTGGATGGGAAGTGCTGGGTGTGAGTGGTGTGGAATGTACATACGTAAATGGGCCTGGGCATGAGGAGGCAAGGTGTTTCCACCTATGAGTGGATTAGTTACTTCTGGTGAAGTGCACGAGGACACAGAGTTAGCTTCTGCAGGAAGAACACAGTAAAGGTGGCACCTTTATCATGAGACCTGCTCTTAAGTTATTTCTGAAGCTCTGGAGCACCAAAGATCTCATCAGTGCTGTTTTCTTTTTCCCTTCTGGGTATGTAAAGGGAGAACAAATAAAAACGTTACAGGCTTTGCTGCATTTTAAAAGTATTATTTATATGGTGCAGCTCTGTTTTCTGTAGTCTTTTATATCCAAAATACAGAAGGCTTTAGAATAGAAGAAGAACTGCATATCTGAATTTAAGATAAAATAAGATGATCTCCCTGACAGAGACAGTAGAAATGATGTGATATGACAGTTGCTGTAGCAACACCACCTACTTCATGAAAATCAGAGTTAACAGGAGTGTAAAAGGTAAAGCCCACATAATTTTCCAAGCCTATGAATCGCTGCTGCCCTCAGCTTGCAGTGCCTTCCAACTCTCCAGTGTTTCTCTTTTCACTTGGGCACGAATGTACCTTCTGCATGGCCAGCTCCTGCTGCCTGATCCCAGATTCTGCAGGGCCACGTGGTGGAGCCCACAGCGGCTTTACACATACGTGACTGCTGTGAATAGAGGAGGGAACATGTGGGATCGAGGCCCCTCCAAAAATCCCCTGGGAAGGTTTGGACAACAAAGTGCTATAAGAGCTATGCTGTATCACAGGTATTCCAGGTAGAGAATACAAGTGTCTCTGTTAAAGAAATGACATTGTTTGAAAGTTGTTTGTCTGTCATGTGCAGCTATGGCTACTGCAAGAAAAATACTGTATTAAAAATAACTTCACTGTAATTGAGGTTACCATTGGCATACAGTTTTCTTAATGATAATTTTCAGAAAACAGAGTCCAGTTTGCTTACATATATTTAAAAAATGCAGACACGTTTGTAAAGCTCCCATGAAATGTGGATTGCTGAGTGATTTGCCAATTCGTGTTGCCTTCAAGTTTACATTCAAACAATTTAATATTTTTATGAGTGCTTGGCCCCTGGAGGGCCACGCTGTGTGTGACTGCAAAAAGTAAAATCTTTATTACCTGTGAATTGGATCACAACTGAGTTGGGTATTTGATGTACTGCAAGAATCTGCACTGTGCAGCAGCTACAAAGAAATACGGCCTCACCAGTAACGTCTGTACGCAACAGTCTGTTCTCCTGGAATTTTCCCTGGGCCTTGGTTACGTGTTCCCTTCTTCCTCTGACCCATTTTCATTTTACGTCTACACGATGACTGATGCATTCGTATACTTTATAATGGAAGTCATGTATCTGTCACCCAGTTGTGGTACCCAAGAAAGGGACATCCACAGGCCCTTTGCTTTCTCTGTCTGTGCGTAGTGAGAATGACATTAACATGTAAAAGCAAACCAGGCTCCTGTGCTATTGCGCTGTAGCAAACCAAATACAGGTTTTGAAATGTTGCTGTTCTTTTTTTCAAGCTTTGTTACAAGGTCCTAAAATTAAGTTGGAGAGAAAAAAAAAAGTATTAAGTCTTGCTTAGAAGGTTCTCCTTCTGACATCTCTGCTTCTTAAAATGTGATTATAAAAATCACCCTCTGTAAAGCTTGAATTTAGTTTTGCCACCTGATGAGTGTACTTTGTTTTAGTGAACAAGAAATGTAAATAAAAGCAAGAGCTAGTGAACAGCTAGTGCAAATTTGTGTTGTGAACAGAACAGGTCAAAAGAGAAGGCAAGATTTGCAAGTTACTGTAACTCTGCCCAGTGACCCCTTTTTCATAAGGGACGCATTCAGCCAGCGGCTGATAGCATCTGTTGTCTGTCTCTCGGGTCTGCCATTGCCTACCGATGAGGAGTTAGAGGAAATGTACCTGGTTCACGTGGCTTCTCCATGCCACTGCAAATCTCACTCAGCTGTGTTTTGATAACACGCCCAAGCAAGATCGGCTTGGGTACTGGAACTGGGTAACAGATACATGACTCATGAGTGGCATATGCTGTCAGGATTACATGGTGGCTTTGCAGGACCTGTTTACTGACTGGGAGCGTGCTGTCCTGGATGTTCATTAGCCAAATAGATAGAGCAATATGAGAGGAACTTGGTCTGGAGTCTTGCAGAGGACATTGGCGGTGACATGAATGCAGCCTGGGGTCAAGTTCTGAATGTGGTATTCCACTTTAAGGGGTATTTATGGATGCCATATGAGGCTGATACCTAACGCAGGGACTCAGTTAAAGTCTACTGTTGGTGGACTGATTTATTAAAGCTGGGTCTAAGGAAGGAAAAATGGACCTCTGTCTCCTTCAGAACAGGTTAACAGTTCCGATGCTTTTCTGGAAGTTTCCCTTTCAGAAACAAAGGAATTGTGCTTTCTCAGGAACCTTACTACATGTGAATAATATGCCAAAGGATGTCATGAAGCTCCAAGCACCAGTAGATACCAGTGTCTTGAAGTGAAACGTGCTCCTAAGCCAAAATGAAGTATCTGGCGTGTTTTCCTATAGCTTCTCTTCCAGCTCTGTCCCCACTAAATGTCATCTTGGTCTGTCTGGGTAGGGAAAGCAGCACCCTACAAAAAATCAGAAAGGCTTTTCAAGGATTTGAAAAGGGGAATCCCTGCGCATTGTCCCAGAATTAAGATAAACCCCTTATTCTCTGTATATAGCAGTTGTGCAAGGGAGTTGTTCAGAATGGAAACAGCTGCCTTCGGCATCCTACAGCCCGGCTGTAGGGGCTGGTTTGGGAAGGAGTAAAAGCCCGATTTCCTGGGAGCTGTCAGGAATGGGCCTCGTGGAACAAAGTGCTGTCTTCACACAGGTTAAAGAGTATGAATCTTAGAGAATAGCAGAGTCATAAGTCCAGTAGGCATCGTAGAGAATTTCACCTGGTGATCCCTTTTGAAGGGCACAGGAGGCATAGTGTATTGTGTGCACACAATGCCAACCATGTGCAGGAGTTGCAAATTCAAGCTCTCAAAAGCCTGCAGACACTGAAACAAAGGCCACATGTGCAGCTCCAGATAGTGCAGCCCCCTCCTTTCTCTGCTCTAAGACACAGGCTTTAATTACATTATATCCTCTTCTTTTTATCCTTTCCCTTTTGAATGCAGAGGTCAGACCAGCTCTGGGTTGAATCAGGGCTGTATCAGGAAGGAAGCGGTTGTCTGTAGGATCTTGGATCTTGACCTCATTTGCTGCAGATGTGAGAGGACACGAGGAACTAAGAAGGAGAAGTCTGGCAGCAAAGAGAATGATTTTGTCTGGAGAAATTGGGTTTTGTTACCTCCCTTGCCATGCAGCTCAGTAAACCTCTGAGCAAGTCAGCTAGTGGCATGAACTGGTCACGCTGGCTGTTTGCACTCTCATTCTGTGAGGAACCCAGTCTGTTATTTGGGTAGCCCTCACTTGGGTCAGTGTTCAGCCCAGCCTGCAGCACAAATGGCACCTGATCTGAAACATGGCCACATCACATTGGATAACTGGTTCAAAATGTCTGTACCTCTCCATCTGCAAAAGGGAAGGGCTGCCCCTACTTTCATGGGAGAATCCGGGGGGGGGAAAGTAGTTGAGGCAAAGCATGCAGATACAGTTGCATGAATGCTGGAAAGAACTCCTAAAAAGTGTCCCATTGTGTATCTGCAGGAGGTTAAGATAATTTGTGACAAATAATGTATAGGTCCATCTGGATACATCAAAATGGGGAAAACAAGTGACTCCTGAACAATAAAGAATCTGAAACAAATAAGTATTATGCGATCAGAAGTTTAAAGATTCTTGCAGCAGTGTGTTTTCTTAAAACAACTCAGATAATCACCTCAATTTAATTTTAACAGCACATTGAAAAGGCAGCCTGGATTTTCTCATGTGCCATGCGGGCTGGCATTGAGCGGCACTGGAGTTGGCAGCACCCCTGCACTGGCACTGAGCACGGGGCAGAGCTGCAAGGAGCTGGGGCTGTGGGCTGGGAGCACAGAGCTCTCCTGCTCCCTTCCTCCCTTCCAGGACAGAGCACGAGCACTGCGGAGGGAAAAGTTGCCCAGAAATTTGTAACAGGTTCAAAACAAAGTATTTTTGCTGAAACTTTTTCAGGAAGCTCTGGAATCATTCTGGCAGAAACATAAATTGGCACATTCAAATCCAAACAGAATGGCTGAAATCTGGCAAAGCTCTAAGAAACTGAGGGCGGCATCCTCTAATGGGAAGTGTCAGGCAGTCTTAATAAGACTACCAGTCCTGCCTGTAATAATACTGCAGAGGCCCAGAGCGGGAGGCACGCAGTGCTGAGAGGGGAAATGACAATTCCTTCATAATTAAATGCACAACATTTGTAAACAATGCTGGTATCTTTTAAAAGTGCATGTTTTGAAAACACTTCTTAACACTTAGTGTGGGTTAGGAGCAGTGCGTGTGTTGTGGTTGCACTGGATTATGATGCTTTATTCTGCAGGAAAGGTTTGCAGTCATTCCACATTCTGCAGACTCTAGGTTGTGGAAGGCAAGAAATAGAATATCTGTTCTGGGTTGGAGCAGTGGTCGAAATACACTTGTCTGCTGCTTTGGAAGAAGATAAAACTCCTATAGGAATTGCTTATGTAAATGCACCCAAGGGTGAGCTGTCACCTTCAGCCCAGGCAGAGTGGCTGGGAGTTGAGGCAGTGTGGCTAATCCTTCTCTACCTGTTAGTGCAGATGATGATCTTAATAGCCATGCAGGTGTTTCAAGGGCAGGAAGTCACTGAAATCAGATAGGAAAGTAAAATGTAGCTTATGATCTTGTTCCTGGGAAACTGTGACCTGACAAAATATTGTCTGTGGATAAATGTTACCCTCCAGAATACGATTCTTGCTTTACTATCTGGTTGGGTCTTTGCCTGTCTTGCTTCCTGAGCTCTGCCTTGTGCTGTGCATTGAGAGACTTTGCCTAGAGGCAGAAAGAGTTAATGCAGAAATAGACGGCAGATTAGTCTGGGACAGTGTGTGATTTGGAGTGAGAGAAGTATCCCAAAAAGCTGGCCAACCTCCAGCAGGATAAAAGGGTTGGAAATGGTATCAACAGAGCAGTGGGATTCTCCGGAGTTGCTCTGGGTGACGATTATGTGTCAATGCACTTCCACACTACATCATAATACTGACGTACCCAAGGTGGCTTTAGTTTGTATAAAGAACAATGATAAGCAAACGCGTATTTTTCTCTTTGGGCTGTTAATAAATTGAATGAGAAACTCCTCTTCTCTCTCCTTCCATCATTGCATGTGTAAAAAATAGGGGAAAATATTTTTATTAGAACATCTTCACTTCCCTTTCTTTTCTCTCCTCAGCTGCTGTTTTGCAGCCAGCTGCTGAACTGATGGGAAGTGTGGAAGGGCTGTGAGAAGGGAGATTTTCTGAAAATCAGGCACATTTCTATGGGAGTTGAATGATTCAAAATTGAGTTCTACATAATTCATCAGGGATCTCCTGCAATACAAGTAATAAGTCTGTCAAGTAGTGGTACAGTTGAAGAGGTTATTTCCATCTTAACTCTCCCAGGCACAGCTGGAGGCAGGGTGTTTAAAGAGGGGGAAATTACAAGTCAGGATTCCATGATCAAACTCCCCACAACACCTCCATGTTTTGGTTTTATAGGTATACAAAAGTACTGTTGTATATGAAGGTAGATAGAAAAAGCAACTGTGCTTTTGAAATGTGAATTTTAATTATTGTAAGCAATTAAAAGCTGCTCTTTTTTTTTACCAGCCACTCAGTGACCTAGATGACATGAGTGAATGGCTTCGGTCCATTTCTCTTTGAACAAGGAACCACACTGAAAATATTACCATTACGTTCAGCTTCCTCACTGGCAGTCTGTACTGGGAGGAGAAGGACTGCAAGGGTTAGAACGGCCAACTTTCTTTCAAGTCCTTCCTTCTGGAAAATTTTCTGCTCTTGCTAATGTGAGCCAGAGCAACACCAAGAGCATTAGCGAAGGCAAGCTGCTGGGGCAGCCGTAGCTGCTGGGGCTGCCAGAACCTGCTGACTTCTCTGCCGGGAGCCACCTGGAGCTGCGTCTGTCCTGGCAGACAGTGCTGCTGGAGTGGAGCTCGGGGAGCGGGAAAGCTTCCAGACAAAAGGCCAGTGTTGACATAGTTGTGGTCTCTCCAGGCCAGGGTTGAGACACATCACTGGGGTGGTATGAGGGGAAGTTTCCATTAACCATTGTTCCCAGCTTGCTTCCACCACGGTTGTGGAGTTCTGCAGCTGGATTTCCAAAAGAGCTCAATGCTCAAGAGCTCTCCTTTCAGCAACTTAAATGGAGGGGCTAAAGATCTTTCCAAAACACTTGGCAATCATCAGCTCCCATTGAGAACAAAGCTAAGCACATTAAACAGCCCAGCCACTTCGCTCTTGTGAAAATGTGGCCGCTCTTGTGGGTACAGAGTGTTTAAATAATACAGAGACTGGCAGTGAAGGCATCTGACTGAAGGGGCTTTACCTTCACCTGGCCTCTCGGCTGGCACTGGAGACGTCCTCCTTGGCTGATTCCTTGCACATCGTGGCCCCTGACCGGCCCTCTCTCGGGATGTTGTGACAGCTGTGAAGCTTGCTAATGTGAGGATTAGTCGGCTGCTAGGCACATGACGTTCAGATTGCTGTTCTTATTTGACCTACCTCTGATTGCGAGGAATTTAGTGCATAAAAATAACACCCTGAACAAATTTGGCAGAAGGATGCACAGCTAAAGTGCCATGCACACAGGGGGAGGGGGGGGGGGGTTGAAAAGCAGTGTAACATGAGGCCACATACTGTACTTCTGC
>JANHGO010005491.1:0-22967 GCA_024606505.1 Aquila spilogaster
CCTTAAAGAATAATGAAACCTTCAGCCTCGCTCTAATGAATTCTGGTGAAACACTTATGAATGATACTATTCATATATGCCTGTCCCTCAGGTGAGGAGGAGAGTGAGAGAAGGGAAAGAAAAAGAACAGAAAAAAAAAAATTATAGTGATAAAATGGAAACATTTTCTAAAATAACCTTCCGATATTAAGTTCTGGGGGGAGAAATGGCAGCTTCAAACATCCACTTATTTATTCCCTGGCACCACAGGATTATGAGGGATTGCTTCTTGTTTTGCTTCACTGAAAACCACAGGCACAGCTGTTTCAGGCTGCCTAGTGAAACTGAAGCAAGATCTATATACCTAAGGTCAAGTCCTGAAGCCCCAAATCAGTTTTTCAATGGTTGTTTTGCTGTAGGGGCAAACAGTGCTCTCAACCCACATCTATGGCTCTAGACACACATCAGCACACTATGAACATGATTCACAGAACATAGGAAGGTCTGAATTCTGAGTACAGGAGAAGTACACATGATGCACACGATATTTCATATGGCCCAGCTATGTATGACCAAGAAAGGAAGCAGTGAGATTGCCTACCAGCCAGTGTGAGGCTCCATTTCATATTTCTGCCCAAGGATACTGTAGTACAACTTCTGATATTGCACTGCAAATGTCAGTACATTGGGACTGAAATACTTTTTTTTCCCAAAATCTGCTGTTTAATAACTTTCATTAGGTCCAAGACAGAGTTACAAGGCACATACCTAGATTCCTGCGTGTTGTTAATATGTTGGGAAATATTACACAGAAAGAGGAATGTGGTTATAGTGTCCAGGCTAGCTGAAGGACGGACTTGATCAATATATTTACAAGAATAGGTGGATGAGAATATCCCTTCTGAGTATACTTTGCTTCTGGCAACCTGTGTAGGACTTCAGAATAAAATCAAAACTCGACAGGAGACACTTAAATTGAGAAGTGTTGTGCTTAAAAAAACAAACAGAACACAGAACACACACAAAATAACAATGAAACCCAACCAAACAAAAGTCTCAGCCTCCAAGAAGTTAAACTGTCCCAGGTGAGAAGGGATCTGTAAATCTTGTTTAACGGTGCTAGGAGAGGAAGGACACCATTCAGCCAGTAGCTTGAGAAGGAGCAGCTGTGTGCAAGGCGTCTGATCCCCATCCTGGTCATGACCGAGTGCAAGGGATGAACATGACTTTAAAGCCAAAACTGTGGAACAAAACCTTCAGAACCATGGTCTTTTCTCTTTCTCTTGTAAAATTTTACCGTCCTCTCCAGAAACGGAGAAGCACAACATAAGAATGAAGAACTTGGCTGACTCTTGTTATCTATCACATTCTAACCTCCAGAAACTCACTCCTCCATGGACCTTCATATTTATGGGATGAATAGTACTTAAAGCCCTAGAAATGAAAATGGCCTGAAGATTGCTGGTACCTCTGCCTAGAAAACCCTCCAAGTTCTCTGAAGCTGACAGTGCTGGAGAGGTGCAGTAATAAACCTATGGGGCTCTGAGGAGATGTGCAAGCCAGGAGAGAAAGACAGCTGAGCTGAATGGCTGTGCAGGGAAGATAAGATTCCCTCCACCCAGACTGTGCTCTGCAATCATGGTAGAAGCATTGTGCTTTAAATTTTATTATGTTTAATCTCCTCATATTTTCAATATTTTGCCATTTTCTTATTGACAAGAAGGTACCTTTGCAAAGTTGAAGGTCTCAGTCTACAAAGGACCAGACAATAAAGATAAAAATCTCTCTCAAGAATATCCTGAGATAGACCTTCTAAACCTGGCTCCAACTCTGATGTTTTCCTTCTCCAAAATAATCTGGTGATGCAGTATTCAAAGGTTATGCTGCAGGCCAGGGCTGTTCAGCACAAAGGGAAGCTTATTGACTCTTATGCAGTTTCCTCTGGATGTGCAACTGCCCTGATCAATGCAGGCTGTGCCATCAGAGAGGAGAATGTGACCACTCATCTTCGCCAGAGTTTACACAGTTATGTTAAAAACAACAACATAAAACTACCAAGATGCTCCAAATTTCTGAAATATGAGGAAAAGTGCATGCTAAAGAGAAGAGAGAAACAGGAGAAAGGGTAAATCACATCTCTTTGGTGGCCAACAGTTTAGTCCAGGCATGGATGGAAACTGGGATACTTTCTTTGTGTGGCCAATACAAGAAGGATGGCAGCAGCCACTTCTTGAGTAAAAACATCTTTGGTTTCATTCATCAGTTGTAGGTATAGCTGCTGTAGATACAATCACTGGAAGCAGAGTTTCCTGCTATGCAGAAATCTTGTTCATTGTATGGCTCTAGTCAGTAAATCCTAGCTTCTGACTCATATGCTGTAATGATGCCAGGCAGGTCATTTTACTTTCCTCCTTTATAATAGGCACAGAACTTACACATCAAAATCTCAGGGGTATCTTACCACTTAATTACATAAGATGTATAAGGAACAGAACTAAGAAAATAACTGAATGCTTGTCCCATGAGAAATTCCAACATTTCAGTAGTTGACTACTTTCTATGAGGGCTCTGAAACAGTATTTAGAAAATGTGAAATGTTAACATTTCAATATTTTAGGTAAAAATGGTGCATTCTTGAAGCAACATAGTTTGTTCTGCGTATTAAGTTTGCTCAGTATTGAGCTGCCTTCCTATCTGCAGTACATTGCTTTGCATAATTTGTTCACTGGGCTTCTTGATGCTCATAATCTTCGTGAGACCAGCCCACTGCCTAGATTACCTCCCCTACATACTCCATCTGCCCAGCCCCTGGACCACGTGGCACCAACACTGTGCTGGACCACAGGAGCCATGGGCAGGAAGCAGCTCCTCTGAATCAGCATGCTACAGCAAAGAAAACTAAGTGTTGTATGACAGTTCCTTTCATAGAAGTATCTCAGTTCAGGTCAAATTCCATGCAACTCAGACACAGCAGGTCTGACAGGCAGATCTATTGCTGCTGTTATCCTTTCAAAACACTTACCTGTGAAAACTCCATCTCTCTATATTAATTACAGTGATGCAAACTCAAAACTGTCTGAATCCCTTAATAACACATAAAGACTGTTGTTTTCATTCTGCAGCTCCTGATGACCAGGGTAAAACCAAACTGCATTCAAATTTATGTTTGCACACAGTGGTAAATTGCTAGACTCCAGCTCTTGGGCCTCAGGCAGGATAAGTGCTTTCACAGAAAGAACAGAATAGATGGCGGGAGCTCATCTGAACAGCAAAAATTTCACTGCAACTGACTGAAGTCCATTAAAGTTCTCCCAAAGAGTAAGTAATTCTTCCAGTGTTTCAGCTGCAGATGAGGAACAAGGATGACACCTCAGAAAACCAGAGGTTTCAAGAGAGGTTTAAAGGCTACTTAAAGCTTTACTATTTTCAAAGTCAGCCACGTGCCAAGATGGCTCCTCATCTGGTTTTCTCTGCTTTTTTTCCCAATTGGTAACCACTTGGTTTCTCCCCCAAAGTAGCATCTGCTACAGTAACACTAAAGCGGTTCACTCTGCAAAAATTATGTAGAGGGTCCGTTGGCTTTTTTTTTTGGCTGCACCATAGCATAAAATATTACCAGGAAGAAAATATTTCTCTGCTCTTTAGGGGCACATGAGTACAAAAGAAGAAAAAGATTATGAATGCTGATATAAGGGTACGTCAGCCAAGACTAAAGACCTCAACTGGGAGCCAGGGGCAGCAAATTGTTGAGTTCCTTGATGTAGATCTTTTTCTGCAGAAACGTGAAGAAAAACCCTATCAATTAGAAAAAAAAGATCACTGACTGCCTTTCAAAGAGGGTGTGGGGAGGGGAGAGGAATGGCCCAGGTTTTCTTGTAATTTTCTTGACATATTCCATCACTATAAAAACACTTGGGTCATGTGTGACACACTACTGCCATATAAGGGATGTGTTTGCTGGATCTTACAAATTTTTTCTGACATGACTGGTAAGAATTATTCAAGACTGTAATCACGATCTATAAGACAAAGCCCAGTGCAGTCAAAACAAAACAGCAACAAAAACCCCTCTGCAATGAAGCTGACAAGCCAGGCGAAGCCAGTGATTCAGAAGTTCCCATACACAATCCCTTGTGTACATGATGGGAAGGGGATGACGGGAGGCCACAGAAAGTCCAAGGAGGTACCAGCCACTGCTCTTGTCTGCATTAAGTACACCAAGTCAACAGCTGGCAGTTCTATTCATATCTCATGCGTTTCCCTTCTGACTACTATGCAATACATGCTATTTTTTTTGTATAATAAAGTAACAGGTTGATACCATACAAAAACTTGAGAATGAAGTCTTGGCAGGCTACAGACACACATTTCTCAGACCCTGCTAACATATCTGATGTATTCTGTGTACCCTAAAGAAAATCAAGTGTTTCTGCTTTCCTCAATCTTTCAGAGAGTATCTGCATCATGCCACAAAATTCCCAGCAGGAAAGAATTCCAAGGTAGTAAAAAAAGAATTCAGATTCTCTTGAAAAAAACAGCAGATATTGGTAAGAAAAAAGTATGCAAGTACAACTTTTGACCCTTCCCTGTATTTACTAGCTCAGGAACATGAAAAAAGACCTGAAAGGGATATTCAGGTGTAACCATTAACAAGCACCAATCGTACAGCAGAACTCAGATTGGTTTTTTAGAAACTCAATCTCAGTTGTCCATCAGAGTAATTCTAGTATTAAACCTTCTTAATATATAACAAAGAAATCCTTGCCCATGCTATCATTTCCTGATTGAGACAACCTAGAAAACATCTGTTGCTTATCCATACCTTGTGCATAGAGTAGTGCAGATAGAAGCTTCCCCGCTGATCTGCCCAGCCTGGTTCATAAGGATATTCTTTGAAGGTGAGCAATGAATTTCTTCTTCATGCTCTGTGCAATTGCTTCTTTATCACTGTCAAATAGCCTTAGCCAATTTGTGGTTTTGTGGTAGGGACACTTTTCTATTAAAAGGAATTAGATGAACCACAGCCTGCACCTCAGGCTAAATAATTGTAAAATAATTGCACTTTCTGTGAACATGGGGATGATTTAAAATGGTATTTCAGAGGTACCAAATTTTACCAGCAGTCTGTAGTGGACTACATATGATGTTTCCTTCCTCACCCCAAACAAGCACATTTGGGTAGAAGGCAGCAGCCCTACAAATTTACTTGAAGCCTTCTGAAGAGCGGCACATATTCTCATTTGCTGTTTGTTGATAGCAGTTTTGCACTGTAAATGTATAATGTAAGAGGAAGAAAATTCTGGCTATTCTGGTAAATGCACTGTACTTCAGGGTTATTGAAAAGCCAGTCCCTACCCCTGGCCTTTCAGGAAGTACACAGGTTGAACCTATTAAGAAAGGCAAACCAGTTGCTACCCTATCAGAAATCTTTTCGTTAAAGGAGTGATCAGTAAGCACCACTTGGTACTCCATCAGTGACAAAAAAAAAGAGCTAATTAACATTTCAAAAAACTATCCGAAAAAGAGAAAAAAGTATTTATAGAAACTTTCATTCTAACTCCACTTTTCCATTCCTTGAAAAAGTGTCAAGTGTCACCACATCACTGTATCTACAGTGTGTATACAGTATCTTTACACATCAACTTTTCTCTTTAACCAGAAAAATAGGAGAGGAAGAAAAAGAGAAATGTAGTATTAGCGCTGGATTTATGTGCTGCAGTAGAAATAAGATGAATACACAACTATCGGGCTTGTCAAAGACATATTTGGGTAGCAGCAAACACTATCACATTTCAGAAAACGGGCTACGTTCTCTTTTCTGTCAGATGCAGTGCAGATACAAGTTCAACATTAAAACAAAAAAACAGAAATCTAAGATGAAAGCAGAAACGTGAAAAAAATATATACGAAACTCCAAACGCTTCCAGAGAAATTCGTCGCTTTCTAAAAAGAACAATCAGCTCCAAGCTCCGGTGTCTATTTTGCAGCACATTCAGACAGAACTAGTCTAGCAATAACATGCTACAAATACTCCCAGAGGTTCATGAGCTCAGTGCTTGGTCTGTCTCGGTTTTATTTTTTTCTTTTTCTGAACATGCAAGTTTAAGGTTGCTTCAGTTGTCCTCTGCAAACCCCTTTATTTTCAAAGGTTGTATAGCTGGATTTACAGTGCCTGGTTATTGCAAGGAGAAGGAGAGGGAGGAGAGTATAATCCTACAAGCCTAGGAAAATTGCAAGAATAAATCATGATGGAGACTTTTTCTTTTATTACATTTACTTTTGGAAAAACAGTATACATAAAAGACTGCAAACAAGAACGAACCAGAAATCAGAAAACACGAATAATCCTTTCTTCTATTTCTCTCTTAGTCCCACTAAAGCTTTCCCTGTCTTTATTCTAGAGACACAGCAGTCTAAAAATCTATTAATATTCTTCATTTTCCCCAGCTAACTGTCATTATTACAGAAAGTGAGAAATGGCTGTCAAGCTCAAAAGCAAAACCAAGCATGGTGTAAATCCCCTACAGCCACACTTGTTCCATATAAGGACATTGCTGCTATTATAGCAGTGAGCAGAGTAAATAATTTAAAAAAATAATTAAAAATGTTAATAATTAACAATCCCAAAGCTCCTTATTTTTTTCACACAGTTTATTCTCTAAACAGAAGCAGGGCTCTTTTATTCTGCATAGCACTTAGCGATTCCCAAGTCACCAGAGACCAGGAAATATAGATCACATAGCATGTATTGTATTAGTGGAAATATACATTTAAACAAGGTAAACATCTATACCCCAATGGGAGGATCAGCATGGATTCATCAAAATGGAAGATATCTACGTGCATCCTTC
Organism: Aquila spilogaster; assembly: GCA_024606505.1. Taxonomy (NCBI): domain Eukaryota; kingdom Metazoa; phylum Chordata; class Aves; order Accipitriformes; family Accipitridae; genus Aquila; species Aquila spilogaster. The sequence goes on from JANHGO010005491.1 coordinate 6,831, forward strand.
CCAAGCACTCAGAGGACAAAGCACAACCCGTCAAGGCTCAAGAACATCAAGTCTTCCCGGCTCTAGAGACCAAATGGGGGAGAAGAAATGCGAATGTCTTCTCATGAGAAGCAGGCTTAAATACAGTCTGGAATTAGTTCATTAGTTCATATTCCAATGATAGGGTCAGACTGTAATGACAAGGCCCAGTAACTTCCAGTCATAATCACAAATTCAGTGCCACGCAGACATGGCTAGAAATAAAACAGGCTGTTTCGCTACTCTCAGCTTTCTGGGAAATGTACTTCTAATCTGCCCAGCAGAAAGTCATTTCAAGCCATTTAGGGTTGACAGTTCTCTGTGTAGCTCAGATTTAGATCTGGCCAGACTTTAAAATGCTGCAAACACAAAATAGGTGCTAGACCTCCAGCAATACTATTGTTTCACCTTGATAGATTTTCAAAACAGACTGGTAACCAAAATACAGAACACTTCTGAATATTTAGCCCTTCCTTGCTGCCCATCATGCTGAAGTTAAACCATCCCAAGCCAAGGACCTTGGAAGAAGATCCCTCGTACTTCTTGCTCTGTGCTCTTACACAAGGCAGGATATCCTCTGCCTTTGCTGGGAAATGGCTTTCCTAAACATCATGACTTCTGCTAGACTGTTGAGTCATCCTGCAATAATTGTTTTAATGACAATTAAAAAGCCTTATTTCTGATCATTTAAAAGTACATTAAATTTCAGCCCTAAGGCAATGAACTACTGGCAAAAGAGGAGCAGTTTCAATGAATTCTAGGATTTCCTTGTCTCTCTCTCTCTCTCATTTTTTGCCATCTAACCTCAGACAAGCAGGGCTTGCCGGGAGAGGTAATATACTTCATTAAACCAAATGATGCTGCTAGGAGAAGCAGACAAGCTTTCAGACACACAGTTCCTTCAGGTCAAACATCAGGTCAATAATTTTGAAAATATTGCAAAAGCATACTTATCTCCAGTCATAGCAAATGCACTTTTGAGCTTTACCAATGCTTATTAAACCGTTAACATTTTGGTTTGGGAATGGATGCAAGCCCTGCACAGCGCTGGAGCAGAAGACTTCTCCATTAGAGTTTACAGATGAAAGAGAGAAGACTCTAAAAAAACCTCCCTGGTCTGTGCAGTAAATGCCCATTCTGTACTGTGCAATGCAAATATCTTCCCTTCCAGTAATTCAAAATACTTTATTTGAAGTCACTGAATTACTCACAGGATATTTTAATTTTAATTTTTCTTAATGCCTGAAGAAACGGTATGTGGAAACATCATCTCCACGCTAATCCTTCACCCTTCCATTACTGCCACAGCCTTTCCAGTCCATTTTCAAGACTGTTTGGAAAATCCTACATTGCACTTTACCCCTCTCATCTTTCTGGAGCTGCTTTATTATTCTGTGTCATAATGAAACATAGGTGAAGAAATTACAAGTCTTTGGTCTCTTTTTGGCACATTCATTTGAAAAAGGGGAAAGAGAAGTTCAGATGTTCACTTCAAGGACATGATGAGGTCGGATCACACTCCCCTTCTTCCTGCCAGGTTTCATCACACTTTTAGGGTATTTTGGAAGGCAGAAAGTGTCTCACTGAGCTTTGTGACTTTGGGTGCAGCATTTCAACAGCTGTTCCAGTTTGCTTTAGAGAGAACAAAGATGCTACTAAATTCTGATTTTCTCAACTCCCTGAGGCTCTTTTGTGAAGTATTTAGCAAGTGACAACGAATCCCACGTGGTTTTAAAAGGGATCCTGACATACCAAAGGCTCTGTCTTTTAGGTGAAATATAGAAACCAGATCCTTCTGTTCTCAGCAGTGGGAAGCTCCTACACAAACCAGTTGTTACGGTTGTTGTCCTGGCCAAATTCCAGCGTGTCATTCTGACTCCTCACTCCTCCCCCAGCCTTCCTCCTTCTACCCGAGGGCAGATATGGCAGGAAAAATAACGTCACAAATGCACACCGTCTCAAAGGTGTGTGGTGCAGCACTGGGCTTAGAAAGCCCCATGGTGTTTACACCATACTGAATGCAGGAAAATAAAAGGTGATTTACACAAGCCGTTAAATTCTTATTTGGAAGCTTTATAGGACTAAAAATACCATATATATACATCGTACAATGAAATATAAATGCACAACACTGAACATAAACTGTATATAAACACTGTAGTTCACTATGAAAAAATACCTGTGAATTAAGCACCTGACTTCAAGTGCATCTGAATATACAACAACTGAGCTGTTGCAGGCTGGCTTGACTTCCATACGTGCAAATACTTCTTGTATATCTGTTAACATTCGTATAGCAAATAAATGTATGGCTTACAAGTAATAAAGACAGAATACTCTACAAAAAGTTATTTTTTTGCAGCAAAATGCAAAGAACTTAAAAATACTGGTACACAGATTTGAGGAATTGTTACAAATCGTTGTGAAGAACTTAGAAAAATAAACTGACCAACCATTCGAAACTGTGTAGTTCTAACAGGTTATTTTGGGTCCTAGCATTTAATATTAATGACAGAATCAACATAAATGTAAAAATAGCACAAGCAGTAGCCTACTGACCTGGTAATGCACTGTAGCAAAGAGCTGAGAGGAGAATCTTATTGCCATCAGCAGAACTGCCCAAAGAGTAGCAGCAACCAACCAACCACCACATCCTGCAAATAATCATGAATATCTGAAATTTTCAGTGGCTTCTGTACTGGGGTATGTTTTAAGCTGTAAAGCACTGTAATCCTCTTCATACATACACAAACAAATGAGTACCAAAACCCCAGGTAAACTTATCTGTCCCAAACCTTTGTATATTTAGAGTGCAAGGGAGGAAGGGGGAATAGAGCACAATTCCTACATATTCTGTATGAACTCCATTAAAACCTCAGGCGAGAAACATTTATATTCCTGTGGCAGAAACCTCGCAGCATAACCAAGTGAATCACAAATAGGTTTAAAGCCCATTTTGCTGACTTGCGGAGCCCTCTGAAGACAGGAGGCTGAAACTGTGTGTGTGCAATCAGTAACCTGCAACAGGAATCCCTGTGTAGCAGTGGCTTCAGATGTGGAAGGCGGCAGCAGTGTGACAGCATGCACCAACACACTCATTTAGTTATCATTAGGCTTAGTGCTGCCCTCTGATAAATGTACAGCAGTTGGTGAAAGGTCTTTGCTCGCACCCTCCTAACAACAGTCACTTCAATCCAGCACAAACTTGTGGCAGCCAAAAGCAGCTGCAATTGCTCAGCCCTGCTGGCTGTCCTTGACCAGCAAGAGCATTTCTGCTCAGTGTGAGAACCTGGATTAGGCAACTGAACTAGCTGAAAACGACTCTCCTATTTCCTCTGTTGGGCCAGTTTTCAGATGAATCTGAAGCCAGCTCAACCTACAACTTACCCTACGTGACAGAAGCCAGCTTAGTGTCAGGACAAGAGAGGTGGCAGAAGTGAGCGGGCAGCCAAGCCCTTGGGGAAGGTGCTCAGGCTCCCACCCCTGAGTGCAGAGTTAGAGACCTGAAACAGAGAAGAGGTTTGCTGACATCACGAGGTAAGTCACTTTCCATGTCCTTGTGCTCTTCTGCACAGTTTGCCTTGTCCTCTCTTGAAGTGGGTCCACTAACTAGTCAAAAGAAGCCACTGTCCGCTCACCCGTGGGCACATTTATCACAGCAGTACAGCTAGCTGGTGTAGCTTTGCCGTGGAGACCTCAGTCTTAATTTGAGGAACTGATGAATGCCCTCTTTACTAGAATTCTATTCCTTCTTAAGCACATGAACTTGTACAACAGCATTGTATCTTATTTTTATTACTCCACACCTCAAAGTCATTAAATTCATTTTATGTAACACTCTAATCTTACTCTTTATTGACTATGCCATCTAAAATTCTGTAAATGGCAAATTTCATTATTAGACCTGATTTTTCACAGAGTTGCCCAGTTTAAACACTAAATACGATCGGGCCTAAGTAGGAGCTGTTGGATACTCCAGATGCAATCTCCCCCATTGTTTTGAATCTGAAACTTGAGACTAAACCAAAGCTAATGTACTGAAACACAGGTAATTTACTCAATCTATGGAATGCCCTGTATGCACAGAACCAAAATGTAAGGCAGGAAACAGCAAATGTGGATTTGCTTCATGATGCATTTTTTTTCCCCTGATAAATAGGTATAGGCTCCCAACAAGTTGATAGACCTTTTCTCATATTCAGGGTGTTCATCTAGAGACAGACTATAGATAACGTCCATCGATTGCTCACACTTGGTGCTGGCGTGAACTGATCACCTCTTGAACCAATCACGTTAAACTAGATCCCTAAAGCTTATGATGTTTTGCCCCTCACCTGCAGGGTTCCTCTTCATTTAGGAGTTATTCCGTTAAGTTTATAATGAGAAGAAATCAATAGTGGAAATGATGAAGGATATCCCTGTGCTCCATTTGAAAGAATTGTTGCAAAAAACTTCACAACAAAAAGGATTTCAATAAAATAACATTTTTTTCTTTGATGTGTAGGGAAAAGAAAACAGAATATATTTATTTTTGCTATATTTAAAATGTCTTCTGTAATAGAAAAATGAAAATTACAAGGCAATGGCACAGCACCACAGAGGACATAGTGTATTCACCAGTAGTAATACTGTAGTCCTCTGATCTGCCGTATCCATGGTATCGTCTTTGAAAATGTGAACATAAACATCATGCGGATGGGAAAAGTCAGAAACAAATAAAGGTTTACTTGGACTGTAGGTACATGGGCTATATCCTTATAGAATCAATGTGGAATTATTGCCCCAAAAGACCTTCTGAAACATCTCACCTACATATTAAGAATGCAGAGGCCACTGTGGAGATCTGCAAATTTTTGTCATGTTAGTACTTGTGGCATCACCATTATCTCCTTTAATGGGTCTTGTAAATGATGAAGTGTCAAACAATTAACACATTTCCCCCCTAGTCTTGCACTTCGGATAACACATACTCCCCACAAGTGGGAAAGAATCTATTTGGCTTCCTTTCAATTTGTGCAACAAGGGTACAAACCTAGCCTCAAGAGCAGTGAGTCTGGTATATCATTACTGTTTTCTGCAGGTACACACATCTAAAAGACAGGCAGGCTTCAGCCTGAGCTCACAAAATTACTAATGAGGATGCAAAAATTACTGTTGGCAAATAGGCACTTTGCATAAGGAATGAAATATTTTAGCACCTTTAAAAAGTCATGTCAAGTGATACAAAAATACTCTTCCTCCTTTCCTTTGTCTGAATAAAAACAAAAATGAGAAACCTTAATAGCTCTAGATGAATTTATATATTCCTTAGTGTTTACCTTCATACACAGTCATCATTGTTTTTGGCTAATGGTACAGGACAAGCAATATATGGGTGATTTAAGAGCTGGAATAGATAGATATGAGCAAAGACCTCTGAAAATTCAGTGCAACCGATCTGGGGCCACGTTCTCATTCTGTGCGTACAACTCCTCTGGGTAACTCAGAAAGTAATTCAGCTCCTTCTAATAAAGTTTCCTTTTGTGCAACACAACTTGAAGCAAGGCACAACATCCCAGTTTCTCTCATTGAAAAAGAAAGTTTGGCCTGCCAGCAAATGCAAACTCAAATGCAACGTGCCAGATCTGAACAGCTGTATGTATCCCACTTCTCCTGAGGCTCCATCATATGCCACATGCCAGTCACCATAATTAGTGAGAGTTAGAAGGAAAACTCACAGTACAGTTAGGAAATGTACAGCATTATACATAAATAAAAGATTAGTGCTCCCCAGTGCTCTTGTCTCTTCTCTTTCCTCCCCACAGACCAATAACAGTGTTGAATTCTGATGAAGCAAAGTGTGGTTCAACCTCAGGCATTTTGTGAGGCAGAGAGCAATTAATCGGCATTAAAGCGATACATAACAACACACTTTTTTTTTTTTTCTGGCAGGGAAATGGCCAACTAAATAGTTAACTTCAGTATTAACAATGCATTTTAACCAGAAATTTACATGCTTACTTCATTTATCTTTCACCACTGTAAAGAGACTTCTACCCGATTCATCTAAGCATTTAAAGATGGCTTTAACTCTAGCCTGCCTAGACAATCTATGGAAGCTGAAGGATAAAAACAGGCCTAATATTAAATGCATGCTTAAGTGTTTGCTGAAATGAGCTTGGATTAAATTCGTGTTGGGTGATAAATTGCAGTAGGAGAAAATACAGTAGATGTTTTCACCCATGATTCTCCAATCAACAGCGTGAAACAGAGAACATTACATTGTGCCTTCTGTAAGAACTAATGAACCCTAATGCAGTTGCTCATTTGTTTTCTTTCTTTCTTTTTTTTTTTTTTGTTTGCTTCCTGGAAGCACAGACAGATGCAGGAAAGGACAGAGATAAAGGGGAAATGCTGATCCAAAATCCTATCCTTACAAGATGCTTTTGTTTCAGTTTTGTAAAATTTGGGCCTTCTGATGTAGATGGTAGGTCTGGGCATATCTAGCAAGAAAATATCAAAGAAATTCAACAACTTTCTGGTTTAATTATCGAAAATGCAGTGTTGAAAGAATCTATGAGGTGAGGCACAGCAAGACGGACAGAGTACCTACATCTTTCAAGTTTACAACTGTCAAATTTGTTAAACTATGCTATTTTTAGTGAAATTACAATTTGGAACTGGCACATTGATTCCACACAGTTGGAGCCTGCTTCAATGCCAGTGAACATACTTTGATTTATTGCTCTCTTATTCAGGTCAGGAACCATAACCTCAGGTGCAGTCAACACGTTGGTCTCAGTGCTTGAGACAAGAGGTGAATATGGCCCTTAAAATTAAAACAATTTATGCTATGAGGGAGAAGATGATCTGAAACAAATTTTCTGTAATTAGCTGTAACTAAATCTGGCTGCAACCTAATGAAACAGACAACAGGGTAGGAAAAGAGAGTTGTTTATTATTAAGGAAAATGAAATCTGGAAATAGAGAATGAGCTTGAGTAAAAAAAAAACACAAAAGAAAACAGAAAACCTCCAAGAGAATAATTTCTTAGATAAACGGAGACTGGAAGAATTTTAAGGAGGCGTCACTAGAAACATCATAAGAATCTTGAAATGAAACCAGAAAACAGTAAGCATCTGACAAAAGTTAATTTCTCTCATCCATACAACCTCAGTTGAAATGTTACTTGCTCATTCTCTATACTTTGATCAATAATGTACCAGTATCTGAAGAACAGGTCACATCACCTGTACTCAAAAGAAGAAAAGAAAACACAGTAAAGTTGAGGGAGGTACTAAGAAGTCAACTGGAGAAGAGAAATGGTCCTCGAAATGCCCTTTCTTAAAATTAGAGGAAGAAGACGGCAGTCACACAAGAAAAATTAGAAACATAAGCATCCATTGCTTCCTACAAAACCAACACATTTCATTTGAAACTTGTGAAGACCTATGTAACAACAGGAGGCATTTACTGCACTGCGCTGAGCACAAGAATTGTCTTGATTAATGCTACTAGGAGAGAACGAAAGGAAACTTGGCCTTTGTCGCAAGCTGACAATTCACTAACAATCTCTTTCAGCCTGATAGTGGCTAAGTTAGAAAAGCCTAATGTTATGACAGATGTCAAACAGAAGCATATAAAAAAAGGCAATCTTAAAACAAAATCCATGAAAATATATGAAACTTGTAAACCTCGCACTATTCCTTTAAAGTGAAAACAATTAAGCACCATTTTAAGCAAAGTAGCCAGAGGGAATGACAGAAATCAAACATTTTTATTTCCAGATTAAGTAACATTAAGAGAAGAAAAACACAAAACACAAAGAATAAAAAGGATTGGTTCTGCATTGCTAAACCATAAGGGACAAAAAACAGTGTTGGCATAACATTTTTCATTAACTACAGTAAAAGCAAAATGTACATATCAGTGTTACACATCCTTTTCTTGCCTAAGGCTCTGATTAAGTTCCCCAAACTTCCTTTGCTCTACAGCTTTTAATGCACCACCACATATTTTTCTGCTATCATTGAACATGTCAGAGAAATATCTCTGCAGCACACTAAATCTAGGTTAAGAATCATGGAAACAACAATTTTTTTTCTTACTTGAGATATAAAAGCAGCCATGGTAAGGGATTTTTTCTAGTTAACTACTTTCGTATCTGAGAAATAACAGCCTTGGTTTTGTTAGGGCCATAAGTACTCAGGTCACCCAAAGTAATTGGTTGGTAATGGTCACTGGAGAATTTCTTTTGCATAAGAAACTATCCTGATACGAATTGGTACAAGTGGTGTGGCCTCTTCCCATATAAATTCCTTTCAATTTCTGGTATATGCTATACGTGCTTAAGGGAATACAGCAGAGGAATATGCAGTCTCTGGGAATTTATTGAACCACAATAAGAAAGAACAGTTCCTTAATTTTTCACCTCACTGCATCTCCAAACCATACAACACTTCCTTGACAGAATTCCCTTTCCATTACAAAAGGCCATAACACTTACAGTCCACAATAACTGCTGGATGGTGACATCAGTCTTTCTGAAGGCAGGAAAACAGTACTCCTGACACAGACATCCAGACTGGTGAGGACTGAACAGTTACTGGTACACCTATTTGGATAACAACATATGTGCATACATTCAGGTGCTCGTAACTTCTCCCTCCTTCTCTTGTTTCTAAAAAATGCATTTTTTCCTCCATGTTGTTTAGGATCCATGGAGCAGAAAGGAAAGCTGTATAATGACATGCAGTATAGCGCACACAGAAATAATATAGAGTATATAGATAATACAGGTGTAATAAGAGAATAAAAACTGCTAACAAACTTCCCTCTGCAAGCAGGATTTCCATCGTGCAATACACAAACAGAATGGTGCTTACTTCACTCTCTCCAGCCTCATGAACTTTTGGGAAGTGGGATAATATTTCAGTATCAATAAAACAAGATCAGCTGTTAAACTGATACAGAAATTATCTTTGGCCACCAGCAAGCCAAATTTTCCCTGCAGCACGAAGGAAGAAATCTTCATCAGATTCAAAATGATGTTTTGTGTATTTGACTTGCACAGACACTCCCTTCACAAAGACACATACTTCCTAACAGAGGAACAAACTGAATCTAAATTCTTCTTATCCTCCTCCACAGGACATTACAAAGCAGCTGCAAAATCTGAGTTTATCAAGTTCACATACAAATAGCCACCTTGGAGGAAACGTGGCACACGGATCTCTTCCTTAGCTGTGTATTCCCAGAGGTTGCCTGCAGTACTTAGACAGCTGCTGATAGGTGGGCAGTTGATGAATGACACATGCTTAGAAGGGAAATTCATGGAAAAACAGGAGTGATTTGCATTCTTTCACCAAATTAAAAGTGATGGAAAAAAAAAGACACACATTAACTACTGAATGCTCAAATATAACTGAACTGCTGAGCATATCCTTTGAATGACATTTCTACAAACAGCTCGGAAAGCCAATAAGGCACATGAGGAAATTTATTATTATTTTAGGCTTCTGCAGACAAACATGTTCTAAAGGCACCGCATTTACATTGGTATGAAGATTGATATAAGAACACTGAGCCATGCGCTTTTATATTTCAAACCTTGACTGACTTTTTCAGGCACCATTAATATCTCATTTATGCAATGAGGTTTGTGTGAAGCACATGTACAATTTGTGTGCATTGCCAAACTTAAAACCACTGGGATTATGCCTTGGGAGAGAGGCCCACAGATAAGCGGTCTTGTCACTGCTACCAGCAATAAGTTTTATGTTCAACTGAGGTTTCCGCGCTGCACCCCTCCCCGCAGGAGCAGAGGACCAAATGCAATGGTGCTTATAGTGATCAAAAAGGATTATGGGAATTTTCAGCGTTACGCAAGCAACCCAGTTAACACTTGAATGAATGAACCTAAGCAATTTCTGCATGGTACAATGAGCTCTATCGTCTGACATAACTGTATTGATATCCAGGTTAGAACTCCAGAATGAAATATTTACATTGTATCTGTGATATCAGATCCCCATCAAGCCTCCTGGAAGCTGAAAATTATGTTGTTACGTCTATCCATATCTCTGCATTGCCAAAGTCTGCCTGGAAATAATGTGGAGACCCAATGTAACAGAAAAATTCTGCATTTCAAACCAGTTCCAAAGTCAAAATAGTAATAATAGCTTTTTTAGAAGGTTAACATCAGGGGGTTTTCAATAAATGGAGCACTAAGGAGGTTCAGACTGCCTGAAAGGAGTAAGTCAAAGCGAAATACCAACATTTTTGTTGTGCCATGTTTCACAATTACTGTTAATATACTGCATTTGATTTAGTTCCAGTTTCACATTTCCACTGACAGTCTCCATAAAATCAGTGAAAATTTAGTTACTGGATTTCTCATGCCAATCTCCCAAGTGTGGAAAAACTTCTAGATTACGTCTAGAAAAAGATCATTTAATAATGCCAGTGAAACATCTCATGCAGAGGCTAGTAAATAAAACAGTTTCTCTTATCTAATTCTAATGTACTACATAATGTGTGAAATCATTCCTTGGCAGAAAAGCTGAAGGAATTAGGGGGTTGTTTTCTGTCTTCCTTACTCTGTCTCCTTCCTTCAGCAGTTTCTCAATTCTGTATGGGCCAAGAAACACAGAAATGACTCAACTCTTTTACCTGATAAAATCAGATTTCTAACTATTCTAATTTCCCAGAGCAAGAAATTCAAAACCAGTTGTTTCTTACAACATCACTTAAAGGATGATCTAGCTTGAACAATTATACTTCACAAGAATATTTTCAGTCATCTTCTATCAGTAAGAATGGATCATTATTTGCATTGTGAAGAATACTGTGGCAACCTTTTAGCAGCTGGAAGTGGCTGACAAGGGTGAAGAACTCCACAGTACACTTCATCACAAGGCATTATGTGACACCAGCTTGGTGTGAGGGTGGAAACAGCAAATGTAACCTTCAGGAAATGTCCTCATTTGTAATATCTGGGAACTGGATGTGACTCTCATCACTTGTGTTCCAGAGAGATGAATTTGCTGTGGAATGGGCAAAGAGCAAACCTACTGGGATGGGGAGAATGGGGAGTCTGTCTGAGTCTGATTTGTTTAGTTTTCCAAAGTGAAAGCTGCAAGTTCTTATGATTGCTATCCATAAACGCACCTGGAGAAAATATATTCAGGCTGAAAAATAACACTGAATTGGGAATAAGTGTACATGAAGTGGCCATGATTAAGTTGCAGCTGAAAAGTCACAGGATGGAGTACTGCCTGTGGTGCATCAGGATTCTGAAACTCTCTCCCATTACCAATTGGACAAAATGTTTGACTCATTTCAGGAGGGAGCTTTATTAAATCATCTAGTCACTTGTACAATCCAGAAGTCTGGATTCATTAACCTTGAAGTGGCATCTTCTATCTGGTCCAACATACATCTGTTTGTGCAGCATGTGCCAGACCAAGCATTTCATGCTCTCAGTTTGGGAATGATTTTTACTTACAAGCCACACATTTTTCTTTTTAACTGAATTAAGGCACTACAGGGACACACAGGTTTAATATTATAGGGAACGATGAATGGTGAATTACACTTCAGGCTGCCAATACAAAGCCACTGGAAGAAAACTTTGCTTTTCAACCTCAAGCCTTGCAATATGTCCCAAGTTTTTCTCCCTCCGATTTCCATGAGTCTCCTTTTCATCTTGATTCCCTTTTAACTAGCTCTAACATCCCAATCACAGACAGTCCACGTGTCTACAGCTCACTGGTAGACATTATATTCTCAATATTTTATTACAGCTATTAAAAGCCATCACAGGATTGGTTTGTTTCTAAGTTTCCATCATTTCCTACTTTAATTATGGATTGTTTAGCTGAACAAAGCCATATTAAATGAAAAGCACAGTGCAGGAGTAGAGGAAGAACTTTACAATCACAGCTGACAGCTTAGCTATTTATGCTGTAAATGCATCATAAATAATTTCTGAGGACTTCATACATTTCTGTACATGGTCTGTAGCAGGCTCATAAATAGATTGATAAACGTATATTAACCAGTGATATTCAAACCTCAAAGTAAAGCACTGCCACAGCCTTCTCTCAGAAATGTCATGCCAGTTACAGCCTCCACAGACTCAATCTTTGTAAGCAGACATAATGAATATAGGAAACATTTTCAAAATGAGAATTATCAGATCAACTTCTCTTACTAAGGACCTCAAACACCTGAGAAGAATCAAATTTCCACATACCCTCAACTCAGCCAAAAGCACACACCATGTCAGCTTTCATCATACTGAAAGCAGTATACAGCACGTATGTCAGCAGTTTAACAGCACCCTCTCCCTACATTAAAAAGAAACTTGCAAGTCGACTGTGTAAAAATTAATAAATTCTATTTCCCAAAATGATATTTTACTGAACAAATCTTAATTAGCCCCATGTAAATGCATTTGCCATTTTAGTTTCTATATTTAAAAACTTTGTATCTTATCCAGTAAATTTCTGATGCCCTACAGCCTCCTCAGCTGCCTTGTGTCTGCAATGGGACATACTTAACTGCTCTCCAGACATGATACGCCCTATATATAAAGGAATAATAAAATTTGGAATTTACACACTTAAATATTTTTCCAGAAATACAGTTAGTGACATAACACAGCAATGTACAAGGATTAAAAGTGACCAGACATTTATGGAAGAAAAAAACATCTTAGCTCTGTCCCTTCACCCACCTTGCCTTTCCCCCTTCACCCTCCTCTCTCTCACCTTCCTGCTCCCCAAGCCAGACTGCAATCTCCTAGAGCAGGGACATGCAAACCAGGCACAGCAGATGACATAGATTCCTTAAGGTCTGATCACTTTTTTTATTTGTTTGTTTGTTTTTTAATTGCTCTTGAGGACAGCCCAGTCTAAAGAGGCACCTGGACAGCTGCACCATAGCCTAACAACAACGAGTACCAAACATGAAAGGTAAAAGTAAAAACACTTGTTACCAAAATTCTCCAAGTATTTAGTACTTTCCAGGCCCAGATTTCATTCAGCTGCTCAGAAATGATAATTTAAGTGAGCTGCTGAATCCTCACTGCCCCCCTCTGTACACACGCTGCCTAACTGAACTGCTTAGCAACATGCTGAGAGCTGCCAGATTGGGCTGAGAGCCGGAGCACGGCTCTCCAGCAGAGAAGTGACAATCACTTCACACGTTGTAGGGTTTCTCTGCTGTGTCCTCTCTGCAAAAAGATGGAGACAAGTCCCCCTGAAACTGCACGATGTTCCCCTCATAGCTTATGGCTGAAGCAGGGGAGAGTGCAACAGATTCAGCAACAAAGTTGTCCTCAGCTAAAACATTTCTGAGGACGCAAATTTCATAGGGCAAATTAGTAAACCATTCAAACACGTCTTCAGTGCTATCCAAAATAGTCTTTGAAAGGTGAAATATGCAAAGCAAATGACCAAATAACATCACTACCACATACAATATCTAATCTTCTTTTGGCCCCTGAGGAGTTAAGTAATTATAAAATATGCAGCTTCTACCTCTGTCTGGCAGAAGCCATGCACGAAAAAGCAAGTGGATTTTATACATGCTTAAAGTTTTCTAAATTCTCCAACAAATACTCACCAATTAGCACATTGCTAGTGAAATTGTAGAGAAAAAAAACACAAACACAAAAATAAGGAGAACTCTGAAAAAGAAGAAACTTGTCCTGTTTTTCACTTCTTCTTTAAAGGTTATGAAGGGATAGAAGGTGCCAAGAAGTGAAGGAACACTGGAAAAGACAAGAAGAAATGCAGAGAGGATAATGATGATCTTGTCTGATGTACTGCAGGACCTGAGTGCCGTTAAACGGGAAAAAATCTGCATTAAAAAAAGTCTTTGGAAATGAAATGAGTACAGCTTCATATAGAATGTGAATCAGAGATAATCTCAACATGAAGGAATGGAAAATGTAAGCATATCACATGTATTAAAAGACACCATGATAGTAGGGTAGCATTGTATGGTAATACTGTGAAAAAAAAATAGGAACAGAGTAGGAATGATAGTGCAAAATCTTCTGTGATCAAATCATTTTAGAGAAATACGGTAAAAGAATATCAAGCTCCATTAAAGACCTCCACAGTCGGACTTGGATTAAGCCAAAGATCTTAATGTTAGAGAAATTCTGTCAAAAATGTTTTCAACTTCCCAGAAGGAGAGAAAAAAAAATGGCAGGAGGCAGATGTCACGTGGCAGCGATTACTGCATTTCAGGGATTCAGCACAAACAAAAGTAGGAATCTCCCACTTCAGTCATCCTCCCAGTACAATCTCATCACAGAATATCTCTATGAGACATTCCTTCTGACAGCTGTATTATTAAGATAATGCTATAGGAGACTTGCAATAACATCTAATTATGCCGAAACATAGAGGAAAAGATTTGGATCAAATGTCCAGCCACAGAAGGATTACAAGCCTGTAATACCCTACAGCTGTGAAAAATTAAACTAGGAGAGGTATTTAAACAGTACTAGTGAGGCCTCATCTGGAATACCATATGCAGTTCCACCCAAGGAAAATAAATTCTATCTGCATTTGTAGTATGTTTGAGGGAATTACCGTTTATTTTAAAAGGAGATTCTTGGTTTGTATAACCTCACAAAATGAAAGTTGAGAAGGATTTTATCTATTTTCCAGTCCTTCTCATCACAGAGCTAACCAGCAGCAAGGAAGAACTGTTCAGCTGCTAAAGGCTGCTGTTGGCACTAGAGCAAATTATTCAAACTGGCCATAAACACACTTGGGTGAGAAGTAATGGTATTTCTAACTACCTAGTAAGCAAAGGGGGAAAAAAAGGAATAGAAACAACAGACACGAAAACCAAAACTAGTTTGGATAATCAATATACAAAAATGATAATGTAAAACTGGCTGTATGAAAAGGATTTGATCAACTACAAGGTTTCTGTTTGCCTATGTTCTTGTTTTCCAATTCTGTCAGTCAGACTTTCTCCATCTCAGGTCCATACTTCAGTGGATGAGACCATCTGCCATGTGCCCGCAGTGCTGGGAAGCCAAGGATCTGCACAGCTACCCTTACACTGCGCTCTGCTTATTGGCACTGCCAGTAGGATCCACTGTGAGTTATTGAGTCATGTGAATTAAGGAGTGGAAAAAAAAACCAACAAAACCAAGCTTGCCAGATGTGCTTTTTTCACATATTTTGACAATTATAGTTGGGCTCAATCATTTATGATAATACTTCATAATGCTCTAGCAAATGCTCTGGAGTATACTCTGTAAAAAATAATGAAGTCTTAAGTAACATGGCAACTCACTCAGCTTTTAAATTTTTGCTCAGAAGCAGAAGGAAACAGCTTGTGTTTTCTGCAGATTATGGAGAACTACCACAGGAAAATTACGAACATTTTCTTTATTGCTTCTCTATCTCTTTCTTAAGCATTAACTGCCATTAACTACTGTAACATTACCATTGTTATGAAGCAACAAGACTCCCACAAATAATATCTTCACAGCATTAAAGGAAATGCTATCAAATAGTAATATGGGGTTATACAAAAGAAACCATAGGAAAGGAAAGGACTAATAATTTGTGTCTAAATACAAGTCAGCACTCTAATTCTCATGGAAAGCCAGCTGTCAAGTCCTGCATAACTTAACCATCTACTCCCTTGCTTATCGTGGCTTTGCTCAGCAATTCAGCTGGCTGCAAGCTATCACAAAAAAAAGGCTTCTTTCACTTAAAAAAACCCACGTCATTCTGATAGAAATTTTCCATCTGACTCCTTTATCACAACTTCTGGACAGGGTTGGATAAGCACCAAGCACAGTCACATGATCTGGCAGAGCTCATTTATGAAATGCACAGTGTTGATATGTAAGCAGTTAAACGTCTTGTGTCAGTAACACTGACACTATCTCAGCTTTGTGAAATGTCAACAATTGAACAGTGCCTGTACTTAATTTCAAGGAAATTAAGGAAGCCTGTGGCATTCAAATAAATTTGCCATTTCCATACTTCCTTGTTTTGCTGATTGGCAGCAGTTGCCACTGTAACATAAGGTGGAAAATAGGAACAACTTGCACAGATCTATCATATGTTTCACATTCTGTAAGTGTTTAGGTGGGAA
>JANHGO010005492.1:0-22964 GCA_024606505.1 Aquila spilogaster
GGCTGGCTGCTCCCTCTCCACAGCACATGGCCGACTCTTCTTACAAGACTTCTGCTCTCTCGCTAGCAGGCTTCAGCCAAGAACCCCTGTGTTTGCAGCAATGAGCTGCTCACACCATTGCCTAAGCTCTGACACACCACAGTTCTTCATGGCATTGGCCCTCCACCAGGGGGAACCCAAAAATTCCCAAGGAAGTCTGAAGGACATCTCAGACTTACCTGCGTCTGCAGTTTGGGGAAGTGGGGAGGACCAGAGATCATGCAGCAAGCTGTCTTCAGCAGTTTTTAGCTTGAGAAGGATACAAAAGCTGCGAACAGCAGAGCTGATTCACTGCAGGCTTTGCCTGGGTACTATCAAGTCCTTCCATCCTGGACAGAAAGGTGTCAATGTTTGCTTGTCCCATAGCACATCAGCCATGGCACCGGACCAAGCATTTCACCAGGGAGCTGGGGATCTCTCTGTGTTCATAGTGGATCTGCTACATTTAACATTAACATCTCCAGTCAGCTGGTGCTGCCCCACTATTCTTTCCAGGATCCTTTTCCTCATGTCTTGCATTGCTTCAGTGACATCTCCCAGTGGATGTTTGCTAATCTTTTATTTCTAATAAGACGGATAAGGCATAAGATTTATACAGGCTCTGTCCCTTAACTTGTCTCCTTCCCATTTATTTATTTTTTCTTTCTTTTTCCTGAAGTAAGATCACCACATAAGATTTCTTCTGCTGCAGCACAGCAACTGGGTGTAACCTTTTACTCTGATTTGTCATTTCATTCCCATATTAACTGTGTTGTGAAGACCTGTCAATTCCATTTATTGAACATCTTTAAAATCTGTGCTTGGTTAATGACTGAAGCAACTAAAACTCTGGTGCATGCCTTGGTTCTTTCTCATCTTGAATATTTAAATAGGTTTCTTGCTGGTCTTAGTGCATTTATTCTATCTAAATTGCAATCTGTGTAGTCATTTGCCTGGCCTGATTTCTTCTTCTCCTTTTTTTTTTTTTTTTTTTTTGCATGCTTCACATTCTCCTCATGAAACTCTGTTACTTGGGTCACTCCTGTTTTATTATTCTTATTTTGCATATTCCATTTAATATTTTGACACAGGCCTTGTTTTATTTAAACCATTTTCTTACAGGGTCTGGGGAGGAGGCTGTTGTATGAGGACAGGGTGGGGGTCTAACACCACAAGACCCTCATCTCCTGAACTGATCTAAGGTTTGTCTGTCACTTCTCATACTGTCCTGACAGTTACCCAAAGATTTCATCTAAGAACAGAAGTTGGAGGGCTAAGCTATTGTGCATGATTTGCCCCTTGCAACAAGACATAAACTGACATAGTCCATGGAAGTGTAGCTTAACATTTCAAACACGACCAGAGATAACAGTCATTTTGCAGCAGGTGCTACAAAGTGCCTGATGAATGCTGCAGAATATGTACTGGGAAATCCTGTTGCTGGGACAAATCTGGTGCATCTTTATTTCCTACTGCACTCTTCTTACAAAGGCATTCTTTGTGATAGATATATTAAACCATATCTCCCCATTACTACAGCAGTACTTTTCCATCACCTTTAATTATGTCAGATGCAGCATGCGGCTCAAGCTCACCTCCATTTACCTGATGCATTACTGTCATTTTGAAGGGCAGATGTTCTTACATTCCATGCTTCAACAAGCTCAGCTCTTTTCTATTGCTTTACAGAGACGTGGCTCCAACAAGAGGTACCGCTTGCGTGTGACACACCAACTGGATCTGTACTCCACACCGCCATGCACACAGATGCTTCCCTTAAACTACTGCAGTTTGTCACCATTCTGTTCCAACACATCCACTGTACATTGGTTTTACTGCTCTACTCGGGATTGCTATTGCACTATTCTGGAGTATTTATCTGTTCTTTTGTAAGGGAAATACTCATCATGTACTGCTATCTGGAGACCAGCAATTCCAGTTCATAAGCTTTCAAACTTGTTTTCATTCTGTAATGGAGTGAAAAGCCCATCTTTTGAGAGGCTTCACAGGCTCATATTTTGCAAAATTCTTGACTTGCAGAATAAAGAAACCCGCAGACTTTGGCTTAGAAAACTGGAGATTTTTACACCCTTGAGAGACAAGGAGTCTTGGACCTCAAAAATGCTCTTCGTCACACCTTCCTTCAATTGGGCACCCCTCGGCAAAGCATTTCTGGGAGAAGGAAAAAGCACATTTGATGAAAATCCAAATAAGATCCAGACAGCTCTCCTCACACTCTTTAGGCTGAATCTCCAGACCCCAGCCCTTCACAATGCCCTTCAAAATATGTTTACCATATGGTGTGCTTTTCAGCCTCCTTGTTTGCTCTCCACCATGAGCAACTGGTCAAGCAGGCAATAGTAGAAGGCGTGGAAGCATCACAAATCTTGAAGAGACCTGATAAAACTTTTAAGGCAGCTCCTACCTCCCCAGCCCAGCAGAAGGTGTGATGCGGGATGCGTGGTTGCTCTGGTAACATCACACCATCCATCCGGCGACTGTAACAGCAAGGTGTCAGCACAGCACGTCTCAGTGGCTTCACCATCCTCAGATGCCGAGAGGGAGATGGCAATATTATCTCCAGTGATTCTCACCTCTTCTGGTGCAAGGACCCTCTGGGGCTACGCACGGCTCAAGTGCTGGCCTTTCACTTCTTCCTACAAAAGCAGAGGAAATAGGTTTTTTTCTCAGACCTCTGAAGAAAGTTTACACCTTTATGTCTGAAACACCAAGGAAGGAAGGCTTTAAATAATACATTTCCAGAGTGCTTGTGTGCAAGTGTCGGGGATGGTTGAACTCATTTGAACCGCAGAGTGGTTGGAAAAGTGGTATTCAAACAGCACACCTGAAGTCAGCTGTGAAACTACTCTGCTGCTACAAAAAAAGCCACTAAAGAGCATGAGAAGTGCCTCAGGAAGGGAATCACCACCACCCACAGCTCCTGATCATGGTGCCGAAACTCCGGTACCCAGTGAGAGACAAAACTCCTGGCAGAGGGAGAGGGGCATCAGCTACCTTCTCCTCACCCCTTCTTGAAAATGAAGGAGAAAATAGCAGTTTCTTTAAAAGAAACAAGACCACAGCAGTCCTTTGACCAGTCATTGGCAAGCAGTTCATGATGTATAGGTAATGTATTTTGATTAATTTGAAGACAAAATGATTAGGACAACACACTGAGAAGAATCATCAGTTTTGCAACAGAATTGTTGTATTTATATTTGCAGTAATGACCCGAACAAGTCTACCCACAATATATTTCCTTTTTACCTATCACAAACAAAAGACACAGTGTTTGTGAGTCTAGGCACAGGCTGAGAAGAAAGATAAGACATTAATGAAGCTAGTGTTACACCTTGCTTATAGGTGGGAAACTAAAAGACCTTCTCACATGATCCTATGCAAGGAAACAAGATCCCTCACAATACATGCTCCCAGGCTAGAACCTGGAGCTTATGTTTTCATAACTACTTGGGACTTCATAGCCTGTTCAGGCATCAGAGAAGACAATTACATGAGCAAACACCCTTTCTCGTTGTTCTCGGTGGGAATTCTTGGTGCTAACCATTCTGAAACAATACCCTTAACATGCTGATTTCAGAGAATTTACACCCTGCGGGAGTCTTGTCCTCTGACTGTATCAACTCTTAACTATAGTGGATGGAAAACTGAATGAGCTGTAACTGGTTTTATCAACTGGACAGCAGAAACAGATGGATGAAGAAAATCACAGGCAATCTTCATCAGAGAATGTCATGCTCTACAGCATTCTGGGACTATTACCCACAGGGCAATACAAGTATAATGTGCTCAAATTTTTGAGGCTGATCCTGTATATTAAAAAAAAAACTGAATAGAAAAATTCAATTCCCTTTCAGAATCTTACTGAATATACCAGAGTGTCTGCAGCTTGAGCATAACAATGCCAGCAAAACCAGCCAGATCTGTTTCCTTCTGCCTGAAAGTTAATCTGTTGCTACACTGAACGTTATCACCACAGAGGGAAAAATTCAGTATCTGACATTACTCTGCAGTGAGATTTCTCTAGGACTTTCAGAAGAAATCCCACTCTACATGATCAAATGCCTTTCTATTGAGGTTATTAATACTCTGTTGAAGTTTGTATTTTGCTTTGATTAAAGCAATTAAATTAACTTCCTTATATCAGAAGATATAAAATACCTTCCCAGCTTCAAAATCCACCTCACCTTTTTAGTATTGGAGATGATATTTATTCAGGTATTCTGGCTAAAAAACTGAGGCCTTGGTCTTGGGAATCTTTAAATATGTAAGTTACCTGAGACATATGAAACACAAAGTCCAGTTTCAAATTGCTAGGAGCTGGCTTCTTCTTCTGGCTATTGTAAACTTTTCTTAGAGGAATACCACCATTTTTTAATGTATGAAATGTCTTTTAAAAGGCAATGTTTAAGACAGTTATTAGAAATATTGTAACTAATTTTTAGTGATGTGATGTTAACGCAGAAGAATTGTCCTTAATATCTGAAAGAGCACTCAGAAGATGTTTACTAGAAATTCTGGAGGTAAAAAGATGGGACTTTTGGGGTTTTGTTTTCTGTTAACCTTAAATGCTATTTAGAATTTAAAATTTGGTATCTTTCATGTTTTCTTAAAAGCCAAACAAGATACAGTCCTTACATAAGGCCTTTATGACTATTGCTACTATTTGTGAAGCAGTAGTTTCCCACTTTTATGTTTTGAGATTCTTGGGGGGAACTATTTTCTCTTAATTCTGTTACAGTTACTTTCCACTGACTTTGTCTCAGCTAATAATAGCCAAGAACTTGGCTTAGCTTTGCAGCTTAAAATTTTGGAGTGTCTTCTTCTCCTAATATGATTTTTAAATCCGTCCCTTCCCACTTTCAGTCTGACTACCTGAAAATGGTCCTCTCAAGATCAAGAGAATGATTAGAAACCTAGGAATTTCACCATTCTTACCACAGATTTCTCAACAAAATTCTAACATGGAAAAGTTCATTTTTCACTATTGTTTCTTGGCAGCTTTTCATAAAGAATACAAAGAAAAATCAGAACTGTAAACGCATGTGTTATAACAAATCAATGGGTTTAAATTCCAGTGGGCATTGGTCAGAGTCCATCCCAAGAAGATCTTCCCTGCATTTAAAATTATATTTAGAAAGAGTGAAAAATATTCCAACAGTCAAAAGGGGGCAATAAAAAGAGCCCAAACATCTTATACAATAGCTATAAGCACAAGAAAAATATGGGTTTAGCAGAGATTTGGGTAATACCAAACTCCAGTTATGTGACCACAAAGCAAGAGCAGGTCTCAGAAGATCTCTTCTGTATCCAAAGCAAAGGTTTATCTGTAACTGAAATATATTCTAGAGTGGAAGAGCTAGACATTATCATGAGTTTTTACCTCCTTTTATTGGGAAAGAGGACTAAAATATGCAAGTGTGTGCATGTGGAAGGTGTACAGTTTCTCGTTTTTTCCACCTGAGAAAAAGCCGGAAAGGCAGGTCTTCTTGGTCCTTCCTTCTTTTCTTTAGGGAAATCACTGGCAGCAATGAGAACCAGGTGGAAGCCACTCTTGCTTAATGCGGTGGAGATCAGGATTGATTCCTTGGCTTTGTCCGTCTGAGAACCGAATCAGCAATAAGCATTTGAAAGCTGTCAGTACTGGGGAAGGCCTACGGAAACATTTCACAGGTGCATTTTCAGGGCCGAGGAATGAAATTGGTTTTAATAAAGCAAAGTAAAAAAGGCTTAAATAGGACTTTAGCAATGCATAAGACTTCAGCGGTCCTCTGCCCAAGGGTGTCTTTCTCTCTATATGTAGTACCCTGTCACCAGGCTAGGTTTTAATTACACGAGCCATGGGCAAAACTAAGTCTGCTTTCTCATATCATTTTGATGTGGTATTCCCTGTATCTCTAGGAAATTAAGGTCCCTGCTATGCTCATCCTCTCTTGAGCATTAAACGGCAAGTGTCATTGCCAAAGACAAGAGGTATGCTCTATACTGGTAGTGGGAAAAAAAGCTGACTTCCTCCTATTTCAGCCAATTATTTAAATCCCCTACACACCTCCAGTAACTCTCAGAGGTAAAACTTACCACTTGTGCCATGACAATTAAAAAGCATTAACCCCGGGACATACCAGACACCAGTTGCCAAAATGCCTTCCTATTAATTAGTGCAGCATTTAGTTCAGATTTCCAGTTCTTTTCTGGAGTGTAAAACCTGCGATACCACAGCACAGGATGAATGTGCTGCTGCAGCTGCAGCACTCGAGTCTGTCGTGAACTCTCTGCCTCCTAGTTCAGAGTCGTACCACCATGGCTCTCTGAAATGACCAGATGTAATTGGGTTCAGTGGAGTTCAAAGCTATGCTTTAGCTTCCTCATATCAAAGTCCATTGATTCAGTGGCAGCTGAAGCACATCGAAATGCTGGGAGAGTGGGAGGGAAGTTATGAGCAGAGCATGTTCTGGTCTGTCCTGTTAGATGCCAGGATGTAGTACAGAACCAGCTTTTGGTTGAGCTTTCAAGGACTCAGGTGTGGTCCCCTGGAGAAGACTTTATGTCCTCCTTTAATTGCTGCAAAACATATCTCACTTTTGCTGATGTACTTTGCCTATTTCATGGCTTGATACTTCTGAGATTCATTTACTTTTTTTTTTTTTTAAATGTCAGGACTTTCTCCTGAGATTGTTCATTCATTATATTTGTTTTCTTGGACATGATTTAACAAACTATCCCTGAAGAATTTGCAGCTATTAACTTTGTCGAACAGTAGCTCAAGTGAGAGTTAAAGGCAAATGGTCTAAAAGAAAGTAATGGGCCAAAGCACCTCCAGGGTATTCATCTGCCCCAAAACTCATTTCAATAATTATTTCCCACAAAGACCAAGGAAAAAAAAAAAAAAAGAAAGAAAAAGGAAGTTCTGTTGTTGTTGGTATGAGGCCATAAAGCGCAAATACAGATAAGCATAGCAGGGTTAGGGTTCTTTTGTCTAGATAGTCGACATACTCGAATCTTCACCCTCATTCCTTGTTGATCCTTATGCATTGTCCATTCCTACCTCAAATTCACTCCTGTAAGCTCCAGGCCAGCGATAACAACTGCCCAGCTACACTGTCATGGGACAGCCGTCTGGCTCACATTGCTTTCAATGGCAGCCCTCACCTTGTGGAGACCTGGGCTGATGTTCACTAGCAACCTTATTCTGCGAAGAAGACCTACTTGCTGCCGCTACTAAAACTCAGGAAGCTGTAAGTGGCAGTGTAGCTAATTCACCTTGTATTGTCTTCAGAGAAGAGTATGAAGAGTATACTATACAGTGTAACACACTCATATAATCTTGGTCATCCTGCAGGCTGTAACTGCAAATTAATTTCTGATGAACAGAACATGATGAAGGGTCTGAGTGCCCAGAAGTCCATCTGGTTTTCTCCAAATACACCAGCTGTACACAACTGAGAATGCCTGTCCATTAGTTCTGTGCAAATAATTCCAAAGAGTCCAATTTCATAAAAAATATTGCTTCTTTCCACAACCACTGCCTCACCATGGACTGTGCCCTCTCTTAAAAACACTGGATAGACATGCTTATACACAGATAAAGAATGTAACTTAGTCATTGCTGTTGCTGCATATAACTCACTGTTTTTCTGCAGACATTTTATGTGCCGTTCTTGACACAAGCAGACCCAGTCATTTGGTCATTTGTTTGGTTTTGAGTATTTCAGCATTAAAAAAAAGGAAAGAAAAAGGAGCCCTTCAAATCAAAATAACCTTCCAGTACACTGCAAGTTAAAGCAAAGTCAATTTAGTATTTTTTTAATATCACATTTATGTTATTTTCTCTTCTGCAAAGTCACAATGGAGAGCCAAAAGCACTGGGCAGCAGTATCCACCCAGTACCGGGAGACTTTGTACAAGCTATAGAGTCACATGTGCAAAATATTTTATCCAATCATTTATGGTATTATTTCTGGTCCTTGAGTTAGTCGGGATGTCTTAGTCCAGGGTTCACTGCTGTATGTTAAATTGTTGGGTATGTGCCTATATTCCTTTTTCTTTCAGAAATGTTTTGTTTCTCAGTATTTGATAAGAATGAAGACACCTGTTTCGTCACCTGAACTTGAGAGAGTTTCATGTGGTTTTATGTGAGTCAGAGGTATCTTTTTTAGTTACATGTCTCCTCTAGGATGCTTGTAAGTCTCCCTAAAGATATCTCTTTGTATCTGGCATGCAACAAAGAACACAGAGCTAAAACCCACTGAAATCAGATGAAGCATCTTCATTAATACCTATTAGTTTTTAATCAGGTCACCTACCAAGTGCTATTACGATTTCCCCATGCCAGTACAGATGGGCCATTTTTATAGTTCTATTCTGCAATAAATTATGTTTTTAAAAAATTTGTTCTCAGTCAGCCTGAAACCATTTGTGAGCAGTATAGCTGGAAAGAAATTGGAGGTCTGACCAACAGGAGTGCTGGGTGACTGGCGTTACCATCTTAGCAAAGGTCCAAATTCATCTTCAAACCCCTCCCTCTCACATCCAGTGTCAAACAGGTTATTCACTGCAGATCTCCTGGGAGAATGTTCTAACCAGCCAAAAATGCAGTGAAGTTATTTGTGTAGCTACTGGGTAAAAGGAGTGAAAACATTGTGTGTGAAAGGAAATGTTTCTTCTGAGACACAATTATTTTTTCCTCTTTTTTTTTTTTTTATTTTGCTGAAGAAAAAGACTGCTTCAAGTTGAACTGAAATTTTTTTATATTCTCTGCTCAGTAGCTTGACCAAAAAAATCTATTATTTCCACTGTGCTACTTCTAACTTTTCTATTTCATTCAAACTAGGTTTACACAATTTGCTTTCTAAAGAGCCATGGCATCAGGATCTGTAGAACCGCCAGGGTCAAAATTTCACTATTTTTGAATACACCTACAATACACAAAGATTTGCATAATAGGCCCTAATGCCTCCTTCAGAATCATTATGGTCTATTGACTAAATAATGTGTCTATTGAAAATAGTTGAAATACCCATTTAGCTGATAGACTCTATTGACTCCTAATAAGAAGCTATTAGAGTTGAATAAATATTATGCATTTTAAAACTTGCCTAAATATATTCCATTTCCACTTATTTTCGTATTTACACAATGGACTGTAAAGAACATGTTGTAACTGCTCACAGACAGCTCCAAGAGAGAGTGTCCCTTTTTGTAGGGTTTTTTCTTAACTTTGCAGGTGCGAAGGTAGGTTGTATTTGGGTGGTTGTTTTGGTTTTGATGAGACCGACATGGGGGAACAAAATCAAAACAAGAGAGAAAATTAAATTACATGAGTTGGTACTTAAATAAAATTAAGCTTTATGTTTTCAAAGAGTTAGCATAGGATTTAGCCATGCTCTCTTGGGCTTATATGTGGGATAGCACAACACATTCTTTACAGTCAATTGTTTAAATATGCAAATACATAGAAAATAATGAGCATGGTTAGGCAATGTGTAAAATGTATATTTGTATTTACTCAGCCTTAAATGTTTTCTTGAGAGCTGAAAGAATCTCTCAAGTTAAAGCATACTTTGATAATTGTCCATATATACATTTTTTGCTAATCCATAGCAATTCTGAAGCAACCATAAGTAGCTGTGCCTGTTCAGCATAAAGATTTCAGGCAAATGTGCCTTACACTCTCTTGTGTCTCATCTCAGAGTTTCAGATCTTGGATCCTGATCACATATCCTGGTACTCCATTTGGTACCATGTGGACATAAAAAATAGCCGGGACTTAAAGCTGGTACAGGAGTGTCTCCTGGATGAGGTTAGTTCAAGTGAAAGGAAGCCAGGGAAGTGGCTGCTGCTGTTCTGCTCAAGCAGACGGTTCAGCTGCATGTAAAGAGCAAGTACCTCCTTAATTTCCCTCCTTGAGGCCTGAACAAGTACAGGCAGTGACAGCAGTGATCACTATACACATTTTCACGCCAGCTGACTCCATGTTCTCCAGCAATCACAGACTCTACGTTCGCTGTTCTCTTGTTGTTTTCAAATGGTTTGCATATTTATGTGAATTACTGGATCTCATCAGCCTCTAGAAGATCACCAGGAAAACTTACCAGCAGTTTGCACCAGAGGTCAAATGGGGAGGCTGTTCTTCATGGCCCATACGAGCCCTGCAGGAGTCTGACACAACTGCACGACGGCTGTGCATAGACTTGCGGAGCTTGTTTCAGAGGTCAAGCTCAGTCACTCGTAGGTCTGACCACGTAGTCATTGACTGTGTCTATGTTACTATACCTCTTCACAAGCTCAGTTTTCCAAAAGGTTGCCTCGACTATATATTGCTGTGACAGTGTTATGCAAATTGTTTTCTCAGTTTATTTAATTTGATGTTGGCAAGAATGGAGGGTTAATGGCCTTGGCACAAACACATCTTGCTGCTATTTTCCAGTCAGTTCCTTGAATATCTGAACACTAGAAAGTGTTCTTCAGTCTCACAATGGGAAAGAAACAGAGAAAGGTCTAATTTAGGTATTAGCCCTATCCCATTGTGGACTAAGATCTCCAAACTGTAACTCATTTGTCATGTGCTAGACACATCTCGTTTGGTTGTTTTACTCATCTCTTTCCTGTGCGGTCTACCACTGTCTTTCACATTTTAGTCACCCTGTGCATGTTGCAGAAAGTGTGGTCAACAGGCCACCCTCTTCTCCTTTCTCCCCTTCCTCCAGCCTCCTCATCACACTAGGTCCTTACCCAATGAACACCAACCCATCTGTGGGGGCAGAGGTCTTCCAGAGTACGGGCTTGTGAAGAAACCATGGTGCAGAGATGATTTCTATGTCCTCACATCCCAAACATATTAAATAATTCTGCTCTCTGTGCCTGAGGGGTACTGAACTATCAGTGAGAAAGACTCCTAACAAACTGGAAAAGTCTCCACAGGTGCCTCTCAGCATTGGAGGTGCAGCATGGTCCCAGGTCTCACCTTCACCTCCAAATCACTTGTCTTCCCACAGCCACTTTTCCCTGGCTGTCAGGAAGGCAAAGACAACAAATGCATCCTGTGTCCTGCTAGGGGTAGGTTATCTTTTACTGTTTCACAGCCTGGACACCAAAGTCTGTCCTTTCTGATATTTCTAACTGACTGGTGAGAAGCAGAAGTTAGAGAACTGGATAAAAAATAACAAGCCAGGAGAGATAATTTATTTTTTTAAAAGTTGTAGCAAATTGATATGTATGTTCTCAATGGTTTGCACAAGTCACTTTATTTCTGTCTTCCATTGTCCCTGAATAAACCTGAAGGCACCATCTGATCACTACTTCTAGGTGCCTATGGTTTGACTAAAATATGATATTTTCAGTTTAAGCTTCCATTCCTCTCCTCCCTTGCCTCCCTACCCCACAAAAAAGTTTAAGCACTCCACACTTTCTATACCTCTGGCTCCCAGGCAGCATTTGCAACAGTAGGAGCACTGAAAAGCATAGAAGCCAAATAATGCTAATAGGGCAAACAGAATGTAATTGCTTATGTGTGCTGGTTATATCCTGAAACAAATTGTTTCTTAATGCTGAGGTCAGACAGGGTTTAATTAGGAGAAATACAATTGGTGTAAAATTTTGCAGCAGGCTGCTTGTTTGGTGTCATGCCAAGTCAACATCAAGCCTTTCCAAATGGAAATTTTCATTAGAGGCCATTGGCAGCCTGGTTAGGCTGAGTTTCAACTTTTTCGAGTCCCCTGGTAACATGAACCTGAAACTCAGCATAGCTGCTTCCTAATAACAGGCTGTCCCTATTGCAACTGTTCTCACACATGCACACAGCTTCTACGTATGTAGTAACACTTGTGCTCAAGATCTACAGTGGCTGTCTTCTGGCCTGAAGCTGTCAAGATCTGCATGTAGATAGGACTTAACTTCAGCTTTAAGACTGTGGATAAATGGCATTTTATTTTTCTATTGTTTTCATACCAAAGATAGAGAAAGAAGTCTTTGAACCTCAGCAGAGGAAGGGAAATTTCTAAGCCCTTTTTGTTGAGTTGTGACCCTTTTTTTGTTTTGTTTGTACCACTCTATGCAAGGTTCTCAAGGATTCTTACTGATGCTCAAGGCACTGATACTGCTCTTTACATTGATTATCACAGCCCCAGTGCTTGTGCTGCCAAGGTTAAGGTTGTATCAGCATTTCCTTTATAGACCCTGCTGTTCAAGAGAAAAATGTTTAACTTGACTGAGAAAATTTGCTTCAGGGTGGAAATCTTTTTTCCCTTTCCCTAATTTTGTGAGTTAAGCTGATGCTCATAAAACTAAGGGATGGGCATTCTGGCTTATAGCAAACAGGCATTGAAGGCTTCTTCCACTCCTTAGCATACCTCAGTCCCAGTCTGTGTCTTTTCTTCTTATGCCCATCCTGACAGGGAGAACACTGATGAATAGCCCACAAAGGGAGTGTGACCCAGTGCGTGACACAGCCCGTGGGCTTTAAAGTTGAGCTACCAGAGATACTTACTCCAGAAAGTGCTGTCAGCAAAAGGCAGGAGCACTGGAGGATTTGTGCCTACTGTGAAAGCTGGCTGGGGTGGCAGGTGAGCTGGCAGAGAAGGAGGGCGGGCTTGTGAGCCAAACTGCTGCTGCAAATAAGACAAGCCAGGTTATAGGAGGGAGAAACTGCCGGGAAGAAAGTGGCAGAGACCCAAGTAGATAGTCATTGAAGAGCAATTTGTTGAAGTAAACAGGAGCCTTTTCATTTCAGTATCTCTCTGCCCTGGTTCAGACTATACCTGAATCAGCATTTACAGAACCATGTCCTCCCTGAAGGTGACATTTTCTCTTCTATGTGTTTTTTTAGCCAACCACCTGTGTTCGGTCCCCTATTTTCTCTCCCCCTTCTGCTCTCAGTATCTTTTGAGGGAGCAGCATATTGTGCACCCTTTCCTCTCTGCTATCTGTGGGCCAGCTGAGGTACACCACTGCCTCTGTCCTGCTTCACCCCTGTACCATTCCTGCTGTATTTGTCTGTTGGATGAATCCTTATCCCTGGCCTGCTGTATCTGCCTGGCACATGTTCATGTGCACAGCTCGTAGCATCAACGATAGTTAACCGTATTCTCTGTGTGTAGGTATGTGTGGGGAGAGAAGAAAATACAAAACCAGTTGCGTTGCTGTTTCTCATCTCTGCCCACATGCTCCAGTTAGGGTCCAGTCTTTATAGTCTCTATAGGAGAAAAAAAAGTCCATTCAGGTTTGGCAAGATAAGAACATAAATATGGGAATATCCACTGCACATACATGATCTTCCACACAACAGTGCCTTGAAATATTTGTGTTGTGAAAGTTATCAAAAATCTCTGGATAGAGATTTGGAGATTCAACCAGATTTTAGGGAGGAAAATAATCTTTTATATAGCATGATAAGATCCTTATTTTTAATTTTTTTTCCAAGAACATGCCCAAAGATAGTTCTTAACAGCTGTTAGCAGCAGCTCTTTGGTGACTGTCCTCCCTTTATAGTTTCACTTTCAGGGTTTGCTTGAAAGGAAAGGAAAATCCCTTGCTTCATATGAAAAGGACTCTCAGCATTATTCAGTGGTGCCAGCTAGCTGTATTGCCTAAGCTGGTGGATGATGTTATCTTGTGCACATGAACCTGAAGCAGTTTGTACAGGAAGCAACAAAGCAAAATGCTGGTTTGCTTGTGGCTTTTCTCCCCATTAGTCCAGACGAGGGACTGTATTGGCCTCCCCTATCAATTCTGCCAGAGTCCAGACATTTACATCACATGCTACAATCTCCTTCTATTCCCAATCTGGAGTCAGTTTTAAAAGAAAGATGTGTAAATGTATGTTAAGCAATCAGCAAAGGATTTTGACGTGACTAAATGGAGACTTCACATTTATTCTGCATATTTCTGTTTCTGTCTTTTCTTTGCTTCTAGGGTGCAAATCTAGGGCACGTTTCATGGTGCCAACTGGCTATGAGTTTTTTCCCAAGCTACGGTGCTGATATCTCTTATTGGCACAGATTTTACAGCTTCAGATCCCTGACTGGGGGGACACAGCCAGGTCAAAAATGAGATGTGGATGGTGGCCTATGCCTTGGCAGCCCAAAGCTGCTGCGTGGCCCCAGGAAAACCACTGCACATGTCAACTCAAAGATCACCGTCACAAACACCCTGATAACCTACCTGGTCCCCCACTCCCATAGAGTCCACCCCCTTTTAACTCTTCTGGGGTTGACTGGCTACTTGGTTTCCCCTTGGCAGAGGGAAGGAAGCATCACTTTTTCCTTCATCAAAGAAATAAACAAACAGCAAGGTAGAAGAGGGCAGCATCTTAACTGCCTTTGCTTGAAATTTTGTTAATTTGGGGTTTAGAGTTTCTTGCTTTATTAAACACATTTTCATGCATGTGTGACTACAAATGTATGTATCAGGCTCTGGTTCTGGCATCACAACAGAGGATCAGGTGGTGAGGTGGGGGTTGGAGGAGTAAATATAGTTTCTGCCATGTGATCATCTCTCCTCTGTTTTTAAAACCTCCAGCCTTTTCCTGAATTACCCCATGGGTAGCTTAGTAACAGATATGATGGCCCATTCTTTAGCGCTCTTAAAAAACTGGAAAATATACTGCCATTCTAGAAAGAAACAAACAAAACTAATGAGCTGAAGGTGTTGTCATGGAAGTGTTACTTACAAGCATGGAAGGGGCAGCTGCCCTTCACCGAGCTCTGCTGAACAGCCAGACCATAAAGCAGTGCTCCCCGTCACGTACAGCTGGGAGGCTGCGGGCTCTGTAAATGCTGTTTGTACAGATGATGAGTCCCCTGCCGAAGCAGGTGATCAGTGGACCAGGGTCAGAGACATTAACACACTCAGAGACACATTGCTGGATGATCACTTGTACTGGCCATTGCCATGCAGAAGGCACGTTAGAGGGAAGCTTGGCAGAGCTGGGTAGCACTGAGCCTCTCTATTTGCATGCAGTACAGGAAAGCAAGAAGTGCTCGTCTCCTGTTTAAAGGCAGCTACTGCTGCTTCACTGGGAGCTTTGGCCTTTTCAGTGGGGAACCCAGGAGACAGACTGTCAGAACAGAAGTCTCTTGTTCAAACTACCAAGCTTAGGAAGTGGGGATAGTGAAAAAAAATTAAATTAAAAAAAAAAATTAAAAAGGCTCAGATCAGTCAAACCAAAGAGAGTTGTTTCTTGGTTGGGTTTTGGGGGGGTTTTTTTCCCCTTTCTGAGGTTATTTAGTTATTTTTAGTTGGCTGGATGCAGAAGCAAGAAGTGTGGAGTTCACTCGAGGCCTTGAAGATAAATTCATAATTCAGTTTTGCAAACAGACAAACAAATAAAAGTTGACATGCGGTGGAGGTTTTATATTTCCTCATTGTATTTCCCCTGCTTTGTACAAATCTTCCTGGAAATCTCTGTAGTAATTCTCACTAACTGCTGGGATGCCTACTGTGCAGGGCAGAACTGATCAACTGCAGGGAATCCCATTTTCCCTCTTTTTTTTTTTTCAGTTGTGTCGAATTCCTTCTCCTTAGTAATCCCCCCATTCCCTCAGGAGCTGAGAGAAGATTTAATTGTTAAATTTGCATAGTAACTCAGCAAACAAACTCTCCAGTCTCGTGTAGACCTTTAGCCATTGCAGGCTTCATTTTAGTTATAAATCACTTATTTCTCTATGCTCAGCCATGACGACATTTCATACTCAGGAGGCCGGTGCAGAGAAATGATTGAGGGACAGTCCTTGTGGGGGCTTTTGCTTTTAGGGCTGCTCTTTTATAGTGTAGCTTATTGCAGGATTATTTTGAGAATGGGGCTTTGCAGGTGGATTGCGTTTGCTCATTCTCCACAACTATCCATGTGATCACATAACCCTGCCATAAGTGGCCTCTGTCTGGTAGACCTCTTAGAGATGTAGAAATTCTGAATATGGGAAATAAATTAAATCCTATTTAGTGCAATGAAACACAGTAAATGCAAAAGCATTTGCACTATTGCTGGATTACAACAAAATGGTTTGACTTTAAAGATGGTTTGCAAGTATGGGGGTTTGCAAGGTTTCTGCAGGACATGGAAAAGGTGGGACATCGTTGGAGTGAACAGAAAACTCTGTAGTTCTTCCAAGTTTCTAAATGCAGTCCACAATACCTCACACTAACATCTAGAGTTTTTTAAAACCATGACACAGACTAGACAGTGATGGAACAGACAACAGACAACATCACATTACTCTTGCAGTTGGATTACTGGGCTCAGCTGTCCAGAGCTGTCCAATTCAGTGGTGCAGCTTTAGTATTTAAGACTTTGATGCTAAAACTGTCCACAGTTCCCTCTGCACCTCTACCCTGCTCTACTGAATCTGTTTCCTGTGATAAACTGGCTTGACAACCTACAATCTCACTAATGAAGAGGACACTCCACAGTCGGCAGGGAGAAGCGTTGTACCAGAGAGGCAGTAGCCTGTCTGAAGGATTGTGGAGCTTCTACCTTTGATGGTGGCAAACTAAACTATTGCAAGTGTAAT
This sequence comes from Aquila spilogaster, assembly GCA_024606505.1. NCBI lineage: Eukaryota > Metazoa > Chordata > Aves > Accipitriformes > Accipitridae > Aquila > Aquila spilogaster. Next base: position 16,542 of record JANHGO010005492.1, read on the forward strand.
TTCTCCATAAAATGAAGAGGTTCTGCAGCCTCCATCCTTTGAAGTTTTCAAGGCCAACCAGATGAAGCCCCGATAAGCCTGGTCTGAGCTTATTGCAAACTTAACTTGGCTGCTGAGGGCTAACATACAAACTTTTCTTTAAACAGCTCATTCACTGATACTTTGTTTCAGCAGGGCATTTTAAACCATGTATTTCACTTCAGGAGGAAGCTCCCAATGCTTCAGATCCAGATCACATTCTTGAGCTTTGCAAGATGTCAGCCAAGCAGAGAAGTCTCCTGACAACATCCACAGATCTGCTTACTCAGAAATAAGCACAGAAATTCAGAAAAGTAACATAGCCTCCTCCATTAGCTCTGCTTAGTGCTGCAAGCACAGCCAAGCTGACCGTGATAGGAGCTGCCTGGCTGCATTGCTCCCCCTCCCACCCACGAAGACTGGGTTGCATCTGCCTCTAAGCACTGACCACATCTATCCCCTCCTTCAGTTCAGACAAAGCCTGAATTAAACAACAGGCAAAAGCCTCTATCAGGGATCTGTGCTGATCTCTGCTGATAAGAGTCCTAATAAAGTACATCCCGCAGAAGACACTTGCTGACTTCCCTTTTGAAAAGAAGAATAACATCTGCATAAATTGCTTGCAGCAAATAATGTATCACAGGGATGGAGTCTCCGCTTGCTCCTAGTAATATATACCACCAAATATCTGAATGAATTATTATTTTTGAATGAGATACAGACCCCATGTGTCACTTCCAAAACGTACTTTGTGAGTGTTAAATCCAGCTCATACAGAAGTTATGATAGGTATGACTGACTCAGATGGCACTGTTCATTTTCAATTCCAAGGTTACTCAGCCATTTTTGCCAGGAACATTTGGACATACTAATTTCAGGCTGTTTCAGATAAATGTGTGCTTGTGATTCTGAAACTTATGCTCCATGAACATCAGTGCCTTTAACTGATAAAGGAAATGTTACTTTCCTGTAGGAAAAACAGGTCAAAAGTTCCTTGACTCTCCCCCTCAAAATCTACAATGTGATGGTGCTGCTTGTGATGTGGTCTTTTGTGTAGGGTGCATGCTCTATCTCATTCCCCTAAAATTAGCGTCTTAAGGCAGCCCTGTTATAGTGATATTGGATAGTGATCTACCTGGTATCTCTCCAACAGCCAGCTGTGTTTTCAGAGGGCTTACAAGAAATGCAACTGCTCTCAGTTACTTAAAAGTAAACCCTGATACACATGTCTTGAGGTAGTTGTGGGAATCTTCTGTACTTACAATTTTGGAATGTGACAACTGCCCCAGCCTTAGCCCTGTACATTTTTGTTGTTGTTGTTGGGGTGGGAGAGGCATACAGTTCTGTATTGACATTCTCCTAAACCTTCCCACTGGATATCTTTTTGTCCCACTGAGAAAGAAAACAACAATTTATCTGCTTTCTCAAAGTCAGCTGTCTGCACTGAGTGTATCATACTGAACTGTGCATTAAACAGCAGTCAGGAGAGATGTGAGGCCCCACTTCACCTTGGAACATGTTGATACTATCTGTAAGGTAAGCCATTCCCCAGGAGTTATGAAATCAAATAGGGAATTTAATTGTTGAATGATTGGTTGTCTCAGATCCTTGTTCCCAAGGAAGAGGAAAAAAATGGGTGGTTTTCCTTGGGATACAATTCGACATGAGCTTAACAAGGCAGTTGTGAATGAGAGCAATCCACCAGCATTTCCTCCCACTGGGGCAGTGTTCTTGAGACCATGAGGAAAATCAACTTCTTTGGATGTCTGAGCAAGCAATTGCATGCACCATGACATAAGAATAGGTGGGATCTTGCAAGCAATGTAACACAGGAATTCCATGTCTTTTTCTCATAAAAGCCACATTAAATTATCAGGCTAGTGTTTTTTCAGCATATTGTCTCACTGATCTTGAAAGGGCCATCCTGGTGTTGGGGGAACAGTTATCTGGGTGATAATCAGTGCTGAGACCCCAGAGCAGCACAAAGAAATCTGAGAGCTATATGAACATTCAGCTGAAATTCCTTTATGCAGTTTTCCCTCCACTAGTCTTTTGAACTCCAAGAGAAGCATAAGCCCTGACTCAGGCAATGCGGAGTGTTTGCTCTGGCACCCAAGCCAGCAGATGTGACTACTTGGCATCCTTTCCCGAGACTTGAACCTCATGGTATGTCTATGCCAAATGTATCCACATTATGCAAGAGTAATGGAAATTCGCCAGGCAGAGCAATGCTATGTTTTCCCGGATAAATGTTGCTCAGTTTAATTTTGAGGAACTGACTGATAAAAGCCTCGGTGATTACCTTGTTTGCCTAACTGTCTTCATTCTGTGAGATCCAATACTTTTGCTGGCACAGAGAATATATGAAAAACACGAGGGAACAAGTGCATCAGAGGAGCAAAAGAGGCCAAGCAACCCTCTTGGTGAAAGGTGAAGCACCCACCTGAGAAAAAGGGTTCCTTTCCTCGTTGGAAGTTAAGTTGGCTGCACAGGAGGACCACTAAGAATACAGTTTGCCATCTGACACAGTTCAAGTGACTTAAGCTGCATGGTCAAACTGAGCTGTTCATTTCAGTTTTTCTCTTTTCTCCGATTCCAGGCAAACCTCACCATGCGAAAATGCTGGTGATGAAGGTCATTTGCCTTTGGCAGCACCTGGAAGGTGAAACAGAAATGTAGCAGCTCACGCTGCACAATATCTACAGAATATAAGGAAGTAGAAAAGGAAACATATTTTGGACAAAAAAAAGTGCATAGGATTAGCCAACTGGAAGACATGCTTTGAAATGAAAAATTACCTTGATTATTGCCACCCTGCCCTTCATTTGAACTGACTACTAGTTGCCTACAGCCATTGTACCAGGACAAGACTTTTTATTTCATATTTCCATAGTTCACACAATAATATAGTCCTGTTTCTGGCCATGGTCTCTGATCACTAACACAACTCCTAAAAATAGTAAACATGATTTCTTACCTTCAACAGCCAAAGGCACTTGCCACAGTCTGACTCAGTTGTATTTGACATGCTCATGACATTCATGTATCAGGCAGCCCAAATCAAGCAAAGAGTAAGGGATATGTGCAGGGAGCTCTGAAGTTGAGGAAAGCTGTAAATATCCCTTGGAGCCTTCCAAGGCATAACAAAGCTACTGTCACCCAACCACAACCTGATAAAACGGCTGGAGCGTGCAATGCCTTTTGTTACCAGATCCTCCATTCTATAGGGGGGAAATGCCATTGAAATAGGAGGAACACCTGAAGTAGTAGCAGGGGATTGCTGCTACACTACTAGTGCAATTGATTACTTCAGCAAATAGCCAGAAGTAGCCATTACCTCCCAAGTTACTTCTACTGCAGTAATCAAGTTCTTGTTAACAGATTCCAGCCATGAAGGAAATCCAAGAGAAACTGGCTTCTAACCCTAGACTCAACCTTCAGGAGAAGACTGAGAAAGAGATATAGTGAAGTGCAGGACTCCTGCTATTTATTATCCAGGGGAAAATGGGGAATGGAGCCATTTTCACAGCATTTTGAAAGGCTGTTTACAAACTGCTGGCCTAGAAGGAAAATCTTGGAAACCATTCACTGTAGATGTCTTACCTAACCACCAGTCTGACATGCAACAAACCAAATGTATCCTGCAAGGGCTGCTGTGCAGAAGGAGCATGGAAGACAAGTGAGATGTTAATGTTCTCCAAAGCCGTATACGAACAAGTGTTACTGCACAGTGATGGCTGGGTGGGTAGTTCGCAGTGAATAACTTATTAAATTAAAATGTTCTTTTTTTATCTGCAGACATTGTTGTGAGTTTCTCAGTTATTCATTTGAAATTACTGTCTGAGTTATCTGTTGTCCATAGCAATTCGTTGCAAGATTAGTCAAAATAATGCTGAAACTCAGAATACCAGACAGAGATCAGATATTTCTTTTCCTTGATTAGCTAAATAAGATATTTTGAATCAAGTTTCTGCTTCAATACTTAAGCTTTTGAAACAGAAAATGGCTTTGTGAAAAAACTGTGTAATATTTACTTAAATGCTACTGTTTCAATAGCTGGTAGTAAATTCATTCAATAGACTATTTGTGAAAGTCAGCAGAAAAAACATGAATAATCAAACAAACTATTTAAATCGTTGAAACATAGCATTATCTGAGGGTTAAGTAATGTTTGCCTATTTGCAAACACAGTTGCCAGTTGCCTGCAGCAGACTGTACAGGACATACCTTCAAATCCAAGATATACCTTCAAATCCAAACTAGGAGATACATATACATATACAAGCTAAAACTAATTCTACTACTTCTTTCATACAAATTAACAAAACTAGACTTTTGAACACAGACCAACTTCAATTACCTAATTAATTTTGGGTTGTGAAACACAGAGGCCCAGCTACACATATAAATCAGCAATGGTGAAATATAGGATGACATATATGTTGACCACACTCATTCGGAAAAACAGACCAGGGCACCCAGCTCCCCTGACGGACTGAGTTGCTTGTTTACCCTCTATGAATGTTCCCCAGGAAAAATTAAGTTGTGCCAAGCTACTAAGCACACTGTCAGCATGTAACAACAACAACAAATTCTTACGTGTTGATAAAAGAATTTGAAAATACGTGTATAGTCTTAGGCTGTTCTGTATTGTTCACTTGGTGTATTAAAATGTATTTTAAGACATTATTTTGGTTACTTCCAATATCTACTTGACAATTATAAACAATTTAAGAGAATTAAGGTATTTCATATACTACTTGTTATTCTTCCTGTCGAAGGGAAGAACACATTCCACAGAAGGGAAATTATAGAGATGCAAGTTACCCTGGGTGACAGGGATATGGAGTTAGGCAACATTCATGTTTCACTTTGCTAATGGATTACACAGCTTCTCTTTAGTTAGAAGCGTATAGATAAAGTAGATGCACACAGTCTTTGCTTTTTTAGTGTAGTCCAACAGGATGCATTGTAAGTTATTCTTACGAAGTGTCAAAATGAGTCCAAGTGACAGATTATGTATTTGCTTACCTACATTTAACACTGGCATCTCTCCATTCACTCACACTAGGGTAAATAAACTGAGGCTCTGGCTCCGTATTCCCCCTTGTTTGATCTCACTCTAGATCAGCGATGCCAAACCACCAGCACTGGCAAACGGAGATCTGGGCTGGCACCAATGACAATGAGCAAACAACACTTTCAAAACATGTTTGATGCCAGATAGCAAAGAGCACCCTCCCTACTTCAGGAGCTCATTGCTAGAAAGGCTTTCTGCTCTGAAATCCACAACTACCTCCTGCATGTGACTGGAAGGGCCAACACGACGTTTCTCTTCTGCAGCCCCCCAAAAAAGAAATCCACCGTATTTATCCCAAACAGTGACATATAGGTGGTTTGTGCCGACCCAGTTAATCCAAAACTGTGTTTAAGCATGAACAAACCTAGCTCAGTAATATACAAGACGTGGACCTGAACCAGCTACAATTTTGAGGTCAACAACCCGCATTTCAAACCTTTCAGCTTTCACTAAACTTCTTCAGCAGGACACAAAGAAACAAAAGCACACCAAACCTAGACAGGGCACGTGTGAGAAAAGGAGAGAGAAATGAAGGTATGTCCTCTCACTGGAATGATCTGGGAGCTTTAATTACTAAACTGCCTGCTAACGGGGGTTCCTGGATATTGGTGGCACCTATCCTGCTCTCACACCACGTTGCCCTCCAGCCTGGCAGCACGAGAAGCACCGGGCAGATCCTCCTGAGGTGGCGGATGAAGCAATGTGCCGTCACTAGACCTCCAGTGCCTGGTCCGCCTGGATCGCAGGGGACCAAAGATCGCACCCACATCCCTTACCCCCAGAGGATGCCCTGCCGGGGCTCGTGCTCTTACTAAGCGCAGCCACGGACCACTTTACACCAGCTGGGAGCCTGGATTGCCAAGTCGTTTCCTCTGAAATTACATCCGTCTTCACTCCTCACCCCAGAGGGACTCAAGAGGCCGTAGGGGCTGAAAGAGATGGGGGCGTTGGTTTATCCGCAGGGCTAAGACCCAGCATGGACTGTATTTACTTCTGCACCCTAATGCAGTAGGCAAAGAGGATCCCCGGGCTGCGAGGCAGTGGCATACACGCACCCGGACTTGCACACCGCCCCCCGAACCCACACCCTCCCCAAACCTCTACCATACCGTACCCAACACAGACGCCTCGAGCTCCGCCTGCACCCATGCCCTCTCCACGCCGGCACCCGGCCCGGGCACCGCACCGGCGGGCACCGCACCGGCCGGCACCCCCGTCCCCACCAGAGGGCGTCACGACCCCGCGTTCGGGCGGGCGGCGATTGGTTGACTGCGGTGCTGACGGGGGGCGATTGGCTGAGCTCGCTGAGGAGCTGCGGAAGCGCG
>JANHGO010005493.1:0-22962 GCA_024606505.1 Aquila spilogaster
AAGGGATGGAACACCTCTCCTACAAGGACAGGCTGAGAGAGCTGGGGCTGTTCAGCCTGGAGAAGAGAAGGCTCCAGAGAGACCTAAGAGCAGCTTTCAGTATCTAAAGGGAGGCTGTAAGAAAGAAGGGGACAGACTCTTTAGCAGGGTCTGTGGTGACAGGACAAGGGGAAATGGTTTCAGACTTAAAGAGGGGAGGTTTAGGTTAGATATAAGGAAAAAGTCATTTACAATAAGGATGGTGAGGCACTGGAATATGTTGCCCAGAGAGGTGGTAGAAGCCCTATCCCTGGAGGCGATCAAAGCCAGGAGGCTCTGAGCAACCTGATCTCGCTGTAGGTGTCCCTGTTCATTGCAGGGAAGTTGGACTAGATGACCTTTAAGGGTCCTTTCCCATGCTAAGGATTCTATGATACAGGGCATATATTCTACAAGATGGTTTGTAAAGGGGTTCCTCTCTCTGCTTGTAGCTAGCCTTTGTTCTATCAGTTAAAGGAAAAACTGAAAGAATGATGCAAACTCCAGTAAAACATCTCTCACTCCTTCTAGCTGTCCCTCTTAGGCAAATGATGCAATACCTGAGGCGGCTGGCACACTGAACTGATCTCACAGTTCACTAATGAGGAGCCAGAGAAGCCAAAGGTGAACACAAACCGAATAATGGGCTTTGATGCCTTTGTGTGACTTCTTATGATCAAGTAGTATTACATCGGCAGAAAAGAAGACCAGAAGAGATTATATTCCTCTGGGACTCCCTAATTTTAGATTACAGAGTGAGTTAGTCAGATGAGAGATGTTTAAAATGAATAGGATCGTCTTTCTATGCGCACTTGGGAATTCCTGGCTTCAATAACAAAAACCACTAATAGAGCAGTGGCAAAGAGAAGGCTGAAATTCTCATTTCAGTCAATTTCTGCCCTCACTTACCCCAGTGCAGGCACGCTCCTTCCTGGTGGCCTGGCTCTGCTGCAGCCAAGGACACTGGGTCACTCCTGGCAGATCTCTGCTGATGCTGCTGATGCTTGCGCTGCAGAGCATCCTGCCCAATTGCAGATGGAAAAATCTGTATTTTAATATTTTTTCAACAGAATGCAGTGCATGCAGTGGTTGAGGCACTGTAATTATAACAATTTATCACCGTCCTCAGTGTTACAGTTTTGTAAAATAAATGGTGGTCTTACAATCTTTAAAACTGTGGTGGCTTTAATCAGCTTTTTCCTGGTTACAGTTATCAGGTGCTCAGTCAATGGTCCCTTCTTCCCTGTGAAGACTGAAATAATATTTGGAATATAATGGAGTTAATTTCAAGGTGTCTCGTTAAATCTATTGGAACTCTTATTTTAGCTCAGCCGATGTTATTAATGATACTTTTGAGGGAACGTGGGTTTCTTTGACATTGTACTCTGAGACTTATTGATTAACAGTGACAAAATCTGGCCTGACTTGTCTATCTGGAGTTTCAAGTAAAAAGCTGCTGGTGCAGCATCACCACCTAATTGACTGAATAATTTTCCCCCCATCAGACATCACAAAGATAAAAGAGATCAGGGCCTAATTGTTTTCTAATGGGGACAGCTGACGTGCAAGCCACAGTTGCATTAACTAAGGAGAGCAAGAGTGCTGTTTGCAGAGATTTGGGTGAAGTCAAGCAGAGCGTGCCCACAGGAAGTGTGGTCCATGCAGAGCAGACCCACAGTGTGCTACCAGCCTTTTGCAGGAGGTGTTCAGGAGCAGATTATCACTCCTTTGTGAAGAAAACCCCAGTGCTCTACAAGACCAGGGCAAAGCCAATGCTTGCTTGCTGGGCTGCTAAGGGAGGGTCAGGATGGATATTAGGAAAAACTTCTTCTCAGAAAGAGTGGTAATACACTGGAACAGGCTGCCCAGAGAACTGGTGGAGTCATCGTCCCTAGAGGTGTTCAAGAAACGCGTGGATGTGCCACTGAGGGTCATGGTTAATGGGCAAAGTGTTCTTTGGTCAACAGTTGGACTGGATGATCTTGGTGGTCTTTTCCAGCCTTGATGATTCTATAAACACATCCACATGCAGCCTGGGGGATGGCATGCCTGTGGCTGCTGCGTCCTGGTGCTGCCAGTGAACAAGAAGTAAGTACCAATGCACTAGCTTGTATTCAAAAGCCGAATCTCATAAATCAATTTAGTGTCCACAGAAGAACTGGAGAGGAAATGGCAAGGGTCTTGGATTGCTTCAAGGATATTGTCACTCAAATATTAGTAGGAACCAAGGCTTTCTAGGCTGAGTACCTTAATAAATGGTCTGATCTCTGAAGCAAGCCTGTAACATTCCCACTATTTGTGTGTGAACTGTAAGGGCTCTGTTGTTACACAGATTCTGACCTGAGATGGACGGTGCACCCACACACTCCAGCATCCTCTCCCCAGGAGCCCACATTCTAAGAGCCCTGTTCAGCAACCCATCCTCAGCCCCACCCAGGTCCCTAATGACTTCAGACTGGTGTAAGACCTAAGGAATAAAATTTAATCTCTCTTCATAAATTTGCCTAATTATTTGTGCCTTGGCTTTCAGTAGCCTCACAAATTGTCCTGTCTCTGAATTGTCTTTGCCAGCACCCTGGGGTGCGGAGTTCCTTGCCCTGTATGTTTACCCTCTCTCATAATTTTGAAGTCATCAGCAGTTCCCTTGCTGCTGTGACGAATCAAGGAGAACGGAGTTTCTACACCTTGAACCATTCATAATTTATTTTGCCTTTTCATCTCCTGTGTTTAGCTACTCTTTAGAGTGACAAACCCAGGGGGTTTCATCACTTTAACGTGAACCTTTCTAAGCCTTCGACGGGCTCTGTTACTCTCTTCTGAAAAACTTCTGGTTATTCAACAGCCGCTTTTAGGATAAGCCGCAATGAGCGTGCTGTTCCAAGAGGCCGGCCCATTCATTCATCTTACAGCATTATGACCTTTTTTTGCATTTATCTTCATCTCATTCCTTATAAATCCTTTTTGTTTCCTTTTGACTGGAGTTGGAGATCGAACATAAATCTTCACCAAGCTGCCTCGGTTTGAAAAATGTGTCTCTCTCCCCTGTTTTATCTGCATGTTTAGGAGTAGAGAAAATCCTGTGGGAGGAGAAGAATGCAGTCTGTACGCCTGCCCTGCCCACCCACACGTCCTGCTGCCCCTTGCCCTGTGAGATCCATCACTTCCTAACATCCTGGGGGGGCTCTCGCCGGCCCTTCAGTTGCTCGCTGACAGCTCTGTGCCGCAGCCCATACTCTTTTACAGTTGCTCTGCAATTTTGCTCTCACAGCAGAAAGTTCAGAGCTTTCTTTACCACTCTGTGCAAGGTTTTAAGCAATTCAACTTTAAAATGTGCAGTCTTGATCTGACTGGGGCGTACGCTATGGGTAGTTCAGAGCAGAAACAGATCATTGGAAGAGTAATGGGTCTTTATGTGAAATAAAATCTGCTTCAGCATGAAGGTCTAAGATCATCTGAAAAATGTTAAGCTTGTTTTGTCCTACTACAGTATTTCTTCATGGACTTTTGTTTCTGTATCTTGGCAATACCGCAGTAAATAAGGAAGTCGCAGAGTTCAACTATGGACAAATGTAAGACATCAGCTGTAAATCTGTGGAAACATTTGACATCAGAGCATTATTAATCTTTAGTCTCATTAAGATCTAGTGGATAATTATAGTCCCAGGCTCTTGCACGTAGATTGATGTGTTTGGATAGTGGGACTTACAATTATGACTTTGCGCTGGTATAAATACTTAGAGCTTATTACGGCAGCCTAGAATAGATTGCCCATAGGGGCTGTGGAGTCTCCTCTTGGAGATCTCCAGCAGCTGCCTGGACAGGGGCCTGGGCACCCTGTTCTGGGTGTCACTGCTGGAGCTGGGGTTGGTTCAGATGGACCCAGAGGGTCCTGCCAGCCTCAGCCCTCCTGGGATACTGTGAGAGCCATGGCCTGGATGCTGTTTTGTAGTGTCAGCAAATTTAACATTTATGAACCGCAGGATGGAGCAGAAACCTGAAAGCAATACAGCTTCTCAGTTTACCGTGCCCCACTTGCAGGCTAAAGCCTGCATGAGAAAAGAGGCAGGCTCATGCTGCGTTCAGGACCCAGTGCAGGTGAGACATTACATGCGTGACAGAATCAGCAGCCTGCCCAAGATCTGCAGAACAGGGCTCGGTTCACAGCAGCCGTGCCTGACATGGGCTTTAATAAAGCAGGCAAGAGGAAGTTGTGGTGGAATCCTCACCTAAACCAGATTAGGATGCTGAGCTCATCCTGGTCTGGAAACTGGCACAAAGCAGAGCATTGGACAGAGCCAGCAGAAACTCTTGTTTCATTGCTGGTTGCCAGGTAGCATGAGCCTCATGGAAGGTTTATTATCCAAGTAACAAAGGAGAAGGGTAAGTTTTCACTGACACAGAAAGATTACACTGTTGAGGTCCATCTATGCACAGTTGTTTTTTTCCCTCTTACTGCTTTCTTCTGTCTTCTCCCCACTACAAACAGAGAATGCCAGAAACGGGAGAGAAAAAGCAAAGCTCGGCCTGTAAGAGGGGCAGAAAATTAATTTCAGAGTGGTTTTAAGAGACTTCAAAACTTGTCTAGCACAGGGAGCTCCAGTGCACGAAGGCAGTGAGCAAGATAAATATCTGATATGCAAATTAGTAATTAATAATAATAATAATAATAATAATAATAATTCTGCATTCTTCTGCTAGTTGCTTTTATTTTTATCCTCCTCTCATACACAAGGGATTCCCATAAAGAATGAATTTTACTGCTGCCGGGTTTGCCAACAGGGGAGAGCCTCACTTACAAAATAATTGTCCCCTGCTGCAGTGTCCTCATCGCCCGTTGCCTGCCACAGGCTCCACTGCGAGCTTCCTGCTCCAGCTGGCTTTCACGCCGGCCCTTGGCTGCTCTCCTGCCCCTGAGGAGCTATTCACGGCTCCGAAAGGCCAATTGGCCCCACGTGTACACTTGTGCTCTCGCAAGGACCGTGCTCACCTTTGCCTTGGTCTCCAGCCTGCAGAGCCTGGAGGCCGGGCTGCCTGGTGCTGCTGGCTGGTGGCATCCAGCACTGCGTGAGCACACCTTGCTGAGGGCTGTGAGTTGTTTCTTGGAGGAAAAAGTGTTTTCAAAGAGTGAGAAAGAGAATGGCTATGCTTTTTTTAAACCTGCCAGAAATGCTTCCTATGCAGGCTGCTTTTTGCATTGTGTTTTCTTCCTCTCCTCGGGGACAAACGCTGAGTCTCTTTGTCAAAAGGAAGGATGTAGTTGCTCACGACCTGGAGGAGAGTTAGGCTGCTCTGGTGTCTTTGTTGTATTTGTTTTCATTTTTGTAGCCTGGTTTCTTAAGATAAGCAGAGCTTGTTTAGCCATGTCATCTACTTGTCTTCCTACACCATTCTTCTTGGTTTTATTGGCAAATTTCATTCTAAATTGATGCTTGAGATATCAGTGATACTAAATGTCTGATGATAGATAAGCAAGAGAGATTGCGTTAACATCCTTACTGTGGGACAAGCTAATAACATGGCCCTTTGCATCAGAGAATTCCTGAGGAACAAAGAGGTGCCTGTAATTCTACTTATTTTAGTAGAGAACTATCTGACATGCCAAGGGGCATGCAAAGTAAATTACATATTGTCAAGATGTGTCCAGTGCTCAGTTAAACATGCAAGCGAGTACGTGGAGCATACAGGGCACATAGGAAGGGTAACAGCAGTGGATTTTCTTGTTTGAAATGAGCTGCTGTGCTGATGAGGTGGTGCTGTTCCCAGCCTTGCTGCGAGTGCTCATCAAGAGCAACAGCATGAAGAGCAAGGGCACTAGTTGCAGAAAGGACAGTGGGTCAAAATCACTGTCGTCATCTCCTATAAATCTCACAGTTGTACCTTCAGGACTAAAACCAAAAACTGCCCAGTGTGCAACTTCTGTGTGCAACAGCACAGACCTCAAATTGCTGGCACTGCATTCCCCCGCGCTTGAAAACCCACTGTCTGTATTTTTAACTGCACTTAGGTTGCATACTGTCAGGAGAAGTTAGAAACTCCATCTCTTTGGATTCAATGATATTGATGACTCTTTAAATATCAGAGAGGTACTTGCAGCTCCTGGGCTTTTGCATACAGGCAACAAAGCTCCTGTGCTGTATCGTGGCCACTGCATACTCTATTTTGTGACAGTTTAGGTTAGATAGCTGGAATTTGTTAAAAGTGTTCTTAATCCACCAGATGCCCATGAATAACATTTATGATGAATCTCCTGCCTGCTGAGAAGTGAGGGAGGCAGGGGAACATCTGCCAATGTGCGTGCAAATGGCAGGTCTCAAGTGTCTGTGACTGCGATAGGGGAAAAAGAGAACGGAGACCTCGGAGGAGCACCTGGCTTAGGTGAAATGTCAGACCGTTGCAATTAATAAAAGAACAGACGTTCTTGCCACAGGGTAGGTGCCCTGTGGTCTATGAGGCCTTTTTTGGCATGGATTTCCATTCCCACTCTAAGTCCCTGATCCCATCTTAGCTATGTCAGTTCATTGCCCCATAGCTCCCTTCAGATGAGCCATTTGACATGCGCAAGGGGAGTGGGACTCAGCCTGATGGAATGTACTACAGAGGCAGCTCAATCTCTGTCAGAAGAGAAAGCAAACCGTGCAGTTCCTAAATGATCACTGTAGTCCGTATAAATAGGAGTGCTTGTATCTTGAAAAGTAAATGCTGTCCAGCCTTCCTTTGCCCACCTGTGACTAAGGAATCTCATTCTAGGAGCAGGAAGTGCAGAAAGACGGGGTTTTTTTTTTAGACCTCCAGCAGGGAACATGAAGACTCACAGAATAAATAGCATAAACACGCCAATCAAATTTGTTTTATACATAGCACCATTTTGGGATCTTAGTTCATTTTTAGCTGTCATTTTGGTGTTGTACGAGTGATCATACTGGATTACCTTTGAGATTTGTGCTGTTTAGATGTAATAATTGGGCTTTATTGACTATCCTCAAGTTCAGGAGACACTGGGACAATGCTCTCAGACCAGACATAGGGTTTGAATTTTGGGTGGTCCTGTGTGGACGTAATGATCCTTGTGGGTCCCTTCCAGTTTGGGATGTACTATTATTCTGCCACACAATCTGAAGTACTGATTACTAGGTTTAAAAAAATTGATGGTACAGCAAGTTTGTATTCCCAGGGTATTTTATTGCAGTTTCACATATCGACATATTTTGCAGCCACTCTACCTACTACAGAGTCTCCATGACTGATTTGTCAGTCCTAAAGGGGACTGGGAAAAGGCTTCACTCAACAGCAACTCCTGGCTTTGGCAGCCCTTTACTTTCAGAGGGAAACTGGAGTTAAGGAAGATAAAAGGGTGAACAGTTACCTGTCTGCTGAGCATTACACCCCTGGTACTGACAGTCAGGAGTCATGAATCCTTGTCACAGACTTAGCACCAGCACGGTGTGGTTCCTTTGCTAGTCATTGCTTCTCCTATCACCACCTCCATGACATTGCCCTGGGGAATGTATGACACAGAGTAGCGTGCACGTTAGTTTTTGAATGCAGATTTATGATCTTTGCATAAAAACTTGCCCAGATGACATGATAATAGTAATCATAGCAGTGCAATGAGGTTTCTTTGGTAGTTATGTGCATGGCATGATAGAGAAATATATTATTAGCATGTGTTTTGCCTTATGGTGATTTATTCAAGCTTTTAACCTTGCCGTTGAAATTTCACACCTTTAATTGCTATCTGTGTCGGAAAATGGATGTCACCTACATATTCCCCAGCTCCCTGCCACACACTAATTAGCTCAGAGGACAGCTCCAGTGAAACTAAAGCCCAGTAATAGGTGGGGACGGTAAAAAGTGAGTTCAGCCAGAAGTCAGGAGGTCTGATACAACAGGCTCTGCATCATGGGACAAAATAGACAACACCCGTTTTAAATGAGTAGCAGTCAGTTACTGAAGACTTAGCCACATGCCAACCTGACAGAGAGTACAGCAGTACTCAGGGGCACAAATACACATCGTTTTTCAGCTCTAGCTTAGAGAAAACCATTTAATGCACCATTCTGAAAAATGGCTTGAGAAGAATAACAGTCTTGCACAACACAGAGGCTTAGGGCCAGTCCCCAGCAGGATCTACCATATCTTAACATAAGTTACCTTCAAATCCAAAGGGCTACATGGGGCTCTTCCCCCTTTCATTTCAACAGCTTTCCACCATCTCCCCAGTAAGAACGATGACAGCAATATTCAAAGCCTAATCTACTGAGCTCAAGATATCAATTAACTTGTGCTGAATTGGCAAGCTGTGCTTATCATTTAAGTCAACTTCCTAAATTTCAGGCAAACAGTACAAGCTCACTTGAACATTTTCATGAAATACCACTGGAGCTGTGGGGACGCTCTGTCTACTCACTTTGTTTTCATCTCATCTCTTTCAGTGTTATCCCCACTGTATTGCAGCTATCTGGTGATACCAGCGACCTTTTCTGCCCTTGCTGGCTGCTTAGGGTCAGTTGCCTTAAAAGCTCAAAATGGATGCGCTGCCTTTTTTCGCTTGTTGCAAAGGTACACAATAAACCAGAAAGTTGAAGAAAACCATACAATTACAACAGAGAGCTGCACACAGCTACTTAGTAATACATTTTAATGGAGACTCCAAAACACATGTATACCCATTCCTTAACGATTAAACAAAATGCCAACAGCTTGAGTGAGCTGTGAGAGCCTGGGCTCTGCAGAAAGCCTCGCTGTCTTTCTCTTGGCTTCAGCAAACAAATAGAGCTTGGAGTGCACTTAGCTCCTGTGGAGAGAATCGGCACAAAACATACACATCTTGAAGACCTATTTTGAGGACTCAACCAGGACTTAATTGGTACATTTTGTGGTAGATCATTACCAGGCATGAATTCCGCTTCAAGAGAGTACTCCAGACTAAGGGATTTTGTTTGTTAGTTATTTGTTTTAAGATCTTCATTTTTATGTTCAAGGAGAACAAGCTGAATTCTCTTCCCTGGAACACCAGTAGAGTTGTTCAGCAACTTCCAGTGAATTGCACTGTTCAAATCCTTTAAAAATCAGGAGGTTTCCATGGCATCACTGAAAGACGTCCTTTGAAGGGAATGTCATTGCCCTTGCACAAATGAAGGTACAAATCACCCAGAGAATTTTCATTTCTCTTATGTTTTACAGGAAGTAAAAAAATAAAGATGGCTTCTCTTGAATGTAGAGACCCCAACCTACATCTGCAGAAGCAAAAGTTAGGGGACCTGTCTACTGAGTGCATGGAAAAGAAACTGTGAGAGCTGCTGGACTGTGAGAGCTGCTGCTCTTTCAGCTGCAGTGTAGAACAATGCTTTCAGATGTAAGCTCTGAGGAAGTGGGTAGTCCAGGTCTTACACCCAGGTAGCACATAACCCAGGTGCCATGCTGCCTCCCCCTCGGGACAGCTGAGGGCAACTCTGTTCCCAGGCTATGAATGCAATAGTCCTCTCTAGGCTGGCACTGGCCCTCTCAGATGAGGTAACACAGGGAAGTGCTGCTCCACACTGTGTAGCTAAATAGGGGATTACAGTCAGCCGTCCTCCGTACCCAGCGCGGCTCCTCGGGAAGCCCGTAAATTCACACGTTTTCTTTTTTAAGGGGATGCCTGGAAGGCATTCCTGGTGAAGGCAGTGGCTGCTGTGACTAGTTTAATTAGTGCTTATGCACACTAATTCTTCTAAATTTAGCACCTGGGTCTGCTAATCTAGCACCCAGCTGGAGGGCATCGGATATCAAAGGAAAAGGAAAAGCAATTGCTCTGGGGATTAAACGTTAAAAATATGATGGAGAATTGAGTCGATTGAAACATTTTACTTTCTCAGGGGAAAAAAAAAAAAGGAAAAAAAAGTATTTGTTACAGTTGCCTGGAAAACAAATCATGTATTGAATAACTGCCTGACATGTACACTCAGCATAATACATGGCATTACTGAATCATTTTCACGTTGAATCACAAGCAGGATTTTACAGACGGATGCCATTAATTAACATCTATTAATTATCGAGAAGTAAGAGCATCCCAGCTTTTCTGTATGTGAGCTCTCCAGCAGAGAGTTGAGGTCTTTCACGGCGACTGATAATTCACTGTCCCCCATTCTGGAGAACAGAAGGGTAGACATACACTCTTGCGTTATTATCAGGAAGGGCATTCAGTTAAATAGTTGAATGTTGCTTTTCATACCTTCTCTAGAGACTTTTAAAAACTTGTTCTTACCAGGCCCTAAGGAGTACACATCTTTTGATAGCCTCAGAGGGATTACAGGCAGATCCTCCCCAGGGTATCAGCCGACTGAGCGGCACAGACCAAGCTGAAGATCCCCAGAGTGTGCTCTGGTGCCTTTCATCCCTCCCTAAAAATCAGCTCAGTGAACCTGGACTCTGCGCTCAAGTACATCTCTCCTCACTGTGCTGCTTCCTCTCCTTCTGCAGCACATTTTTTGTGTGAGAAACCCTAGCCCCTTTTCTCCCCGCATCTGCAAGGTGAGGAGAAATGCCCCATTGTCTGCTCAGCTCTCATGCTGCAGGCTGGGACCACTTGTCTCAGAATCATAGAGTCAATAACATTGGAAAGACCTCTAAGATCATCTAGTCCCCCACCATGCCCACTAACCATGTCCCTCAGTGCCACATCTACACATTTCTTGAATACCTCCAGGGAGGGTGACTCCACCTCCTCCCTGGGCAGCCTGTGCCACTGCCTCACCACTCATTCTGAGAAGAAAGTTTTCCTAAGGGCAGGGAGTGTGCTGGAAACTTTGCCTCACTGAGTCTTGGTTTTGTTGTTCTTCACTCAATCCCACTGTGCCAAGGCACAAGGAATGCATGGCATTGCCTTGTTCTGCCATCTGGGCTTTTTCAAAGCCTCTGAACTTTTGGATTTGGGGTTCATTTTGTGAGAAGTCATTTTTCCAGTAAAATCAATAGCTAAGAGACAAGCTCCTTCTACTCCACTATGTCCTAGACCATGAGAAAGAGTACAGCATGTGTGTAAAGGCAGGAAAATAATCCAGATCAGCTGAGTACCATACATTTTTGTTTGCATTTTCCTTAATATTCAGGATTTTAAGGAATCCTAGATTCCTTAAGGGTAAGTAATCATACACTGTTCTTTCTGTTTAAAAAAGAAATACATGTATTTTAAGGTTAGCTATACTGAGGTTGCTGTTTGAAGGGGTTTAATGTGGATAGACACACAACAGCTAATGTAAGGCATGCAACTTTGCATGGTACATGGTGCTCTCTGTGGTGGCACGGAGGTGTCCAGCTCTTAACCCTGGCTGCAGAGGTATGTTAAGCTCCAAACTTCACGCATCTTATATGGCATTTAAACTAGATGCTGAAAAGATGCGGGAGATTGGATAGTGCTCAGAATGTCCCTCGCTACCAGCAATTAGAATCAAATGCTAATTGCTGCTTGGGTTTTTGAGGTACTTCATTAGCTATAATTTATGCCTATAGCTCTGTAAAACATGGCTTTGCTCTCTTCTTGCCCTGGTTTCACTCTCTTTTCAGCAGTGAGCCCATTGTTCAGATACCTGTAACAGCAAATTATGCTTCTCTAGCAAATTTTGGGTGCAGATTGTTTCATGCAAAGTGCAGCTAAGTGCCCAGAAAACATTTTCACACTGCTCCTGTTCCTTCTTTTGGGGAAAAAAAAATGCTCAAGACAAACACTGGGCTTTTGCATATCTCCACAAAACAGATGAAGTCTTTTCAAAGTGAACAAAGAAAGTAAGTGACAACTTTGAGGAAGGAAAAGGTAAAAGGCAATATCCTGATATACTAAGCACCATACTTTATTTTGTCAAAAAAAAACCAACACAAAAAACAACCCACAAACAAACAAAAAAAACCCTCCTTGCACTGCAAAGCCATTATGCTGAACAAGAGGAAAATACATCCCTACGTGGAGATGTAGACTTGAAACTCAGTTCAGTCTCTTCGTGTGTAAGCAGACTGTCACCCCCGTGTTTCAAGGACTCACAACAAATACTCAAACCTCATTTGTTTAAAATGAGATAATGGAAACCATGGCTCTTAAAAGCACAAGGGAAGTTTCAAAAAAAATAATGGACTGAACTGTGGTGGGCAAAATCACAGCACTTTATTATAAAGTACAAGCGGTTCTGTGCCTGCTGTAGTGGGTAACAACAGGACTGCTCATGTAGCATTCACCGGATTATAGAAGGTGGTTACAGGATCTGTATAATTCCTGCTAAAGCTGAGACTTACCAATTACTGAGAATAATATTATGATGCAGCTTGTGAAATGGCAGCCTGCAGCAGACTTTGCAATCAGGCTGTCAGAGAAGGCTGTAAGCTGGAAACTTGGCACTCTAGGAAACTGTTATGATCCAGGGGATACTCCTGACAACGTTGGTAAAATCTGAAAACAGAATTTAATTAAATGTTTAAAGGAGACGTTACATTTTAGGAGATGAAATAAAAGTATTACGTATCTTGCTCCCCTCTGCCCACTTAAGTAGTCTGCCAGCAATGAAATAGTCCACTTTCTGAGATTTCTGTTGCACTGTACTTGATGGAGAGATTGAAGAAGGTTCAGAAGTTCAACAAACACCCTAAAACATTCAGTAAAATTGATGATACAGTCCTTCTGGCCCAGAGGAGCCTAAATTTCCCTGTAATAGTGGACTAGATTTGAAAAGGATGTTGCCGGCATTGTGGACTTCACCAAAACCTTGTCACAAAAGCCACAAGGAAGGGGAGTGTTAATAAAAGAAGGCGAACCACTTGCTCACTCCAGTGCTCTTATGGACCAAACGTAGCAGAAGAGTCTGACTCTGGATGGAGTCATAATTTTTCTCCCTCTGAGGAATTGGAAATTTCCCAGGAAAATGCATACGGAACAGGAGAACCCAAACTCCACATTCACTTGTCTAAATTCACCTCCTCCTAGATATCTCGTGTAACGTACCCTACACAGTGAAAATCTGATTAGGGGTTCTTCAAAACTGTTTTAAAACCAGAATGTCACAAAGCCAATTGCACTGGAAATGCAAGATATGCTACAGATCTATGGGTTGAATTTCAACCCCATTCAACTGATGACTCAGCTTTGCCTGTTGAAAGCCAACCATCAATTTGCAGAAGGTCATCGAGGTCCAATCCAAAATATTTTTTGTTCAGCCAAACCAAACGCTGACTGTTTTGCAAAAAGGTGAAGCTGATACCAATGTTTTCCATGACAGTAGCAGCCAACCTGAAAAATGAGAGGATTACGGATGCCTAATATCTGTCACAGCTCAGGAGTCTGCACCTCCTACAATTACAAGGAAAAGACAGCAGAGAAGTCTGATTTAAAGTTTGCAGAAGATTTAGATAAATTCACTTAAAGAAAACAGCAGCCTGTGAACTTCATCCAACTTGGACTCTGTTCTTCTGTTTCTGTTTTGAAAAGAAGTAATCATGAGCTTTGTACCACGCCTACTTCTTCCACCTATAATGAAATCAGGTAAAGAAACTTGGTCTCAAACTTTAAAACTTGCAACCCATAATCTTCTTTTTTTACTGTCAGCTAATGCTCAGCAAGCACAGCACTGATCTGCGCTGAGGTCTTTGTGAGGTAGGTAGGACACTGATAAGTGAACAACATGGTTTGCATCTGCATTAACTAATGGAATAAAGGTTTGTCCTCTGAGCTGAAAATATGGGAAGAATGGGTGTAAGCATCCAAGAAAAAATAATTAAAATAACATATATCCCATAGCAACATGCTTTTAAAAATAAGTGAGAGAAGTTAATAGAGAATTGCTGCATAACTACACAGGTTGGTCCTCATCCCATTGATATCAGGGGCAGTGCAGAGGGGCCATTTGTGTGAGGAACACGAGTAAGTGCTGCAGAGGAGAAGCTGAACTGGGCACCAGTTAGTCACCAGCTAGGGGTGAGGTTATGAAAATAATGAGAAGCTAGTGAGGTGACTATTGAGAATCATTATTTGACACTGAGTTGAGAGATTGCAGATGGGTCAACACCAGTGAGAATCTAGCCTGACAGTGTCTCCCATGCCTAAAATCCAGAAACAGTATTAAAGCTAATAAATGCACATAGCCTTCTGACAAAACCAGGAACACTTCATCCCTATGGAAAAAAGCTGGATATCAGAAATGTCCCCTGAGGTAGCTGGCAGAGCAATTAAGCTATGAGATATGTGAGATGTTTGCCAAGACAGGTTTGGCTTACTTCCTATCTCATCCCAAAGAACCATGAAGATGGTGGAGGCCTTTAATGTTCTCCCATGACAAGGTCACAAGAGGGAACAATTTATGACATCTGCAGTCACCAGAATAGATTGGTTTTTAAAATGCTAGCTACTTGCTGCCTGGTTCATTTCTTCCTGAAGAAGATGGCAGAAAATAATAGCTGTCTGAAGAGAAATGCGGGTTTGCTAACAAAATCAGACTCCTCCCTGCAGATGGAGGCCATTGGTATTGCCTGCTCCGCAGCCTGACCACCAGTGGACCAGCAAATGGGTACAGGGGAGTACAAAAGTCCACAGCAAAGGCTGCAGTTCTCACATATGCTCCACTGTCCTTTTGTATCTTAACCACTGGATAAGACAAGGGGAAACAGTTTCAAACTAAAAGAGAGGAGATTTAGATTGGATATAAGGATGAAGTTTTTTAAAGTAAGGGTGGTGAGGCACTGGAACAGGTTGCCCAGAGAGATGGTGTATGCCCCATCCCTGGAGACACTCAAGGTCAGGCTGGAGGAGGCTCCGAGCAATGTGATGTAGCCGTAGTCATCCCTGTTCGTTGCAGGGGAGTTGGACTGGGTTGCCTTTAAGGTTCCCTTCCAAAACAAAAGATTCGATAGTTCTATGAACCACAAACAGGAACTTTGTAGGGAGGAAAGTTCAGTTTCCCTTTCCCCTGTCATCCTATACCAAGTTTGTTTCTTCCCGGTATTGTTCACAATTTGCTGTTTCGTTTTTTTTCCTTAAGCCAGACCTCCCCACGCCAGATGTTGTTTCCCTCTCTGTATCATTTCTCCTCTCTCCAGGTGTAACCTCTCATTCTCCACTGACTGCTGCTGGCAGCTGTTCCCTCCAAGCAATATGTTGCTAACTAGATGCCTCCAGCTGGAGAGCAACTTGCCCTATTCTAGCTGGTTGCTGTGTTCTCAGGCTCCACAGACCCAGCAGCAGCAGCAGAAAAGGCCAGGGTAGGTCTGTGGCAGCCATTTGGTGCAGAACACTTGGTAGGGCTGATGGCTTCACCTCCGCATGGACACACAGGGTGAGCAAACATCTTGGTGAGCCACATCCTACCTGGTCCAGAGCAAAGTTGGCTGCAACTTCACCCTTTATGTCAGATGTAGCAGACCCTAGGGTTCCTGTGATTAAAAAAAATGCAGAGTACTTTGGATGAGCCCTTCTCCCCTCTCTCTTTTTTTTTTTTATAATTTCAAAAGCTCATGGGTTCCCTGATTTTAGGCTGCATACGTTCAGGCCAGAAAAAAAAAACAAAAAACAACCCAGCAACCAACAAACAACAGAAGGCGTTGTTAAAGAGGAGCTTGGTATTTCCAGGATCAGGTCTAACAGCACAAGACAACATTGCTAGAGTGCTGGAGAGGGAGTCATGACCTTTGTGGGGTAGGGTACAAACTGGTGGATGTGCCTGGAAAGACAAAGTCTGCTGAGCTGACCGCACTGCAGAGCTGTATTTACACAAGCTGACCTGGATTCTAGGTAGCTACAAGCTATTTAACTCCTAGCAGTGCAAGTATCTTCTCTCCCAAACCTTCACATGTTGACAGAAAACAAAAAAATAAAAAATAAAAAGCTATGATTTCGCCCCCACCTCTTTCTTTTCCCTTTGTTCTTGTGGCAGTTATTTTTTTTCATAACAATTTTCTTGAGCAAAATCAACATGCACTTTCTCTGACTTGAACTAATTAACACTCTTGTTTCCTTCTTAAAACCATATGTGCACGGTCATGCTTGGATAGTATGCAGAGAATTGAGAATGTGCTCTTCTTGACATTTTTGGAAGGATTTATTGTGGAGAACCCAAACCAGGAGACGAGCTGTGGCCAATGATGCAGATACCTCCTGTGAATAGGCAATGGGAGAGTATCCTGGGCTGTATTGAGGCCGGTCAAATTTAGCAGGGTTTTTGCCAGTTATCCCAGTGATTCCTGTCTGTGATTTAGGGAACAGCATCAGACAATGCCATATAAAGCATAAATGGATGGGTAGGATCAAGGAAATATGAAGAACTGTGTTCCTTGGAGCTCACTCACTCACAGCAAAACCATTTGGATGCCAGGTGAGTCGGAGCTTGCATGTGCAGAAGAGAAGCGGGCATGGAATGAAACACTTTCCATTAAGCATTCTTTTACTCAGGTATAATTTTAAAAAAGCAAAGGGAAATATTTCATGTGCAAATGAGTTTCTTGATTATACGTTCTATCCTTATTAAATATGCCAGTTTAGTCCTGCAAGGTTGGAATCTAGTGATTAATACATTCGAGGCAATTAGGCTTTGAGCTGCTGTCCTTACATTTGTTTGGTTATTTTTGGTAGTGCATACACACACTTGCACAGTTAGTCTGCATGCAAGGTGTAATTTATCTGTCTGAGGGCTGCACTCTGAGTCACTGAGTTACCTCAGGGCGTCATGATTCCTTTCCTCTAAGTCCTCAAGGGATATCCTAGGTGCTGTTTGGATTTGCATTCCCATTAGAAATCAAGTTATACCGTAAAAGTGGCAGTAACCATCTGTGTGTAGCAGGTTGTGATTCCCATTATAGGTGAAAATGCGCCCATCTTTCTACTGAACTCTAAGGATTACTATTCCAGTCTCGGTATTTCTGCAAAGAATCTGTCAGCAGCCTCAGAGCAGGATGCAGAAAATATATACAATATATTTACACTTGGTGATGTTCGACATCAGATATTTGACTACAGTCTCATGACCAAGGGAATGTAGAATGAATGTTGTTTGAGACTTCGGTCCTCTGAAGCAGGAATCCAGCTCAAAGCCTGCGTTTAATTTAATTTAACTTAATTGTTCATTTCATTTAATTTATTTAATTCTAGTATTTGAAGATCTGTTTAAAATAAAAAAGCCACTGGACTGACTTAATTCCTACCTAATTTCCCTATATTCCATTAAGGCATTCAAACCATCTGTGTCTAAAAATTATACACACTGTGTAACTTGTCTTGTGTGTGCACTCATTGTTTTTTGCATTGTTTTAATGTATACACACAGAGAAAAAGCCCTACATTAAAACACCACAAAGAATGCAAAATCAAACACTCGAAAGTACGGAATTACACTGGGTAAAGTAGCCTATGTAAATCTAATTTGGGCTCTGTGTGTGTCTGTATTCACATGATGTCTCTGTTACACACATATAAATAATGAGTGCGGTGTTTCTGTTTGTACTGGGATAAAAGCCTTTAATTACATGACTACCTCCTGCTTTTTCCATAAAGGGTTTGCCTTGTTCGGCGAACAGGACAAACCTGCTTTCAATGTGGGTCACTTTACAGTGAGGAAGGCTGTTCCCCGTACGACCCTGCCCCGTTTGTCGTAGCGGTGAATCACAAACGAGGTGGGAGGCTGCAAGAAGAGCTGAGGTGTGCCGCTGCTTCTGCAGGGAATTGAATTCATCATTTAGAAAGACAGCTGGGCGACAGCTGACAGGTATAGAAATATCTGAGCTAGCTCCTTAACTCCGCTCAAGGAGAATTCTCCTGACACGCTCATGCAATTTAAATTGGCAGTCAGAATGAAGTTTGCCAATTTACCCTGCTCTGAAGGAGGGGTGAATGCAGGAGCAGTTTTGCATGCAGACTGCAAGGGGAACTAATTTCTAGCAAAGAAATGGTCCCAAGAAGCTGATGGACATCAGCTCTTCTGGTGTCACTGCTGTGTCTAGAAGAGAGCAACCCGGTAACATAGAGCTACCTCGGGTTTGTCTTTCTTACTCTCCAGTTGCTAATATAGTACAGGAGGACCTTCATCTTCATTAACCAAATTTATGAGCTCATTTAAGAATTGGTAGTGTGGCAAGGTTTCTTTTTCTTAAATCCAGGTCAACTGTCTCTAATTATCTTACTCGGTTTTAATTCTTTACTAATCAAGTGCTGCCTCAGCAGCTCCCACATTTTGCCCAGGAGTGATGTCAGGCTTCTGCCTCTTCCTCCGAGCCCCATCTGATGTTATTCCAGTTGCTTTTGTCTCCTTTTATGAGTGCATGCCTCGAGACTCCGGACTCTG
Source organism: Aquila spilogaster (assembly GCA_024606505.1). Classification (NCBI taxonomy): domain Eukaryota; kingdom Metazoa; phylum Chordata; class Aves; order Accipitriformes; family Accipitridae; genus Aquila; species Aquila spilogaster. The sequence goes on from JANHGO010005493.1 coordinate 18,309, forward strand.
ATGTACAAAAGCACTGCATGTTCACGGTTGCCAAGAGGAGCTGTGCTTTGAAAATACAAAATGCTGCACTGTGCTCAAGAATGCTAAACTGCTAGGAGATGCAAGTTAGGCACCCAAAACTTCATAGTTTTCACCTTAACCTATCTGCCTCTGGGTTTCCCAATAAAGAGAAAGGTAATAAATCTTTATTTTATGGAGACGTCATGAAAATAAATGCATTAATATTTGTGAAGCACTCGTATACTTCATAGGGGAGAACTATAAAAAAGCCCATGAGGACATTAATCATTAGTTCTTGAGAGCAGGGTTTGAAGATAGTGCATTAAATAAGTCATGCGGCTCCATACTGAACAAAGAGAAAACAAAATATTGAATCGCTCCTCATTAAGACCCAGATTCTCAAAGGTATTTTAAGAGCCTAAATCCTGCTGAGAGTCAGGGCTTCTTAAGTGGCCTTTTTTTTTTTTTTCCTTTCCTTTTTTTTTCTGAAAATGGCAGGAGTCCTGCGAGAAACATTGTATGTGATGGTGTAATTATAGATTGCATCATAATGCGCACATAATTAAAGGTTGCATTGGAATGTATACGCACAAGATTTGGGGCACAAATTAACATTACCCAAGGAACCTTAGTTGCAGCATCTACCAATGCCAGATTGCTTGGCTTTGTGACATTATCTTTTCCAATAGCTACTGTACAGGTAATTTTCTCTGGGTTTAGGATAATAAACATCCCTGTTGGACAGAGGATGGGAAGCTTATCCTTGCTGCACACCACCCTGCATAGCAGTACAGACCTCTGCCAGTACAAGTAATGGTACAATGGTACAATGGTACAAGTAATAGGTTGCCATCTTCTGCTTGAATCTGCAGCAGGGAGGGATGGGACGTTTTGCCCGTGAGTTTCACTAATATTTGGTGACACCAGAAGAACGGTAAAAGTTGAGTGTCTTTAGTTTAGGATTAGAGGGGAGTGTGCTGAAATGAGCACAGGCTTTTCTGCCCGTTCCCTAAATAGTTCAGCCATTTTTACCAATTTTAATTAATTTGTTTCTCTTCCTTGTCCCATACCCAGCTCTCACAGTATCCCTTGCTGTTGTGAACTGAAAAATTCCCTGTAGCACCTGGATAAAGCCCTGTGCATCCTGATCTGATCCCATAGCTGGAATATGATCCTCCTGGTCCTTTCCAACCTGAATTATCCCATGATCCTATGAACTCTTCATGGTTTTCTCCATTATATGAATAGTCCGCATTCTAATAGGCTATTTTATTAATCAGTCTTTGTACCAAGTAGCTTTGATTTATTGCATTGTCATAACTTCACCTCTACAGTACAAGATTCTTTTAGATAAAAAAGGCAACTAAGCATACATCCCATAAAACAGTAAAATATAGCCATGGTTGTTATTATACGAAATGAGGCTGTTGCAAATGCTACATAAAAAGGAATTTGTGCCAGGTGCTCCTCATAGAGCCATGGCTGGCCTTCCAAGAATCTGAAAATGCTAATTCCAAGGCTACAGAAACTCGGTTTCTTTTCCTTCTCTGTAAACACGGTGATATTTGTCTGGGTCCTGGCTCTAAATCCTGCAAGCTGTGGCCAGGTGCCAACAGACTGGATGCCAGTTGTATGACCAGAGGCTTGCTCTGCGCAGGGCGACGCTCACCGGTTTCCAGTGCTGCCCCAGCACTGAGACTCCTCCACGTTATGGCAGGGATCAAAGTGTTCCTTTCAGTTCTGAACATCAGAAGAGACCAAAGCCACCTTTCCTGCTCATCCTCCCCAGACTGCTGAGAACATAGGTTAACAGCATGCAACTTCCTTAATATAAATCAGTGACAGTGGAAAAAATATGCTGAAAGACATTGAGTCATTCTTGAGTACAACCTATCTTTTCAATGGCATTTTTTTGTCTCCTAACAAAGAGGCAACCCAAAGATGCTTCATCTTCTGTCAGAGGTCAGTGAGGCGCTGGTTAAGAAGCCCTGCTTGCTTCAGTAATCTTACCCTCAACATTTATTTGTGTGTAAACTCTACCATGCAGTTGGAATATTCCTTTCAAATTGTTTTTGTTTCTCAATTCAAATCAAAATCAATTTTCACCAGAATATGTAATGACCTTTCTGTTATTTGAAAGATATTTTCAGTGAAGTACTACTCCAATACTACTTTTTCATCAAAAACACATTTCTTAGCTACTAGAAATGTATTATCTTTCGTTTTTTGTCCTCAACCCTCTTGTACCCAGAAACAGTCTCTTGAGGATCCCTATTTCAAGGGTGGTAAAACTTCTGTTATATAAAAACATGTGATTCCCAGCAATATACACCTCAGAAATTTTCTGTTCCAAACAATCTTAGAATGCAGGAGCAGCTCAGAAGAGGTGTTTTGCATGAGGGTGTATGGTCAGCTTGAGAAACTGTCACCTCTCGTCATGTGCTTTTCATTGCCCTGTAGGATTTTATTCTGTTTCTACAGATCTACTGATTCACATCACTCCTACCCCTCTCTCTGAGGCTTTTCTTTTCATAGAATCATAGAATCATTTGAGTTGGAAGGGACCCTTAAAAGTCATCTCGTCCAACTCCCCTGCAATGAACAGGACACCTACAGATAGATCAGGTTGCTCAGAGTCCCATCCAGCCTGACCTTGAGTGTCTCCAGGGACAGGCCATACACCATCTCTCTGGGCAACCTGTTCCAGAGCCTCACTAGCCTTATAATAATTAAAAAAAAACTTCTTCCTTATATCCAATCTAAATCTCCCCTCTTTAAGTTTGAAACCACTTCCCCTTCTCCTATCTCAACAGACCTTACTAAAGAGACTGACCCTTCTTTCTTATAGACCCCCATTTAGATACTGGAAGGCCACTCTCAGGTCTCCCCAGAGCCTTCTCTTCTCCAGACTGAACAGTCCCAGCCATCTCAGCCTGTCCTCAACGGGGAGGTATTCCATCCCTTCAATGATTTTTCCCCCCTATCTCTTCCAATGTTTTCTGTTCCTTGCTTTTAGTCAAATTTCTCACAGCTACGATTTGACCTCTGTTCCAAAAGGTCACTTCTGTTTATTCTTGCCAGCTGTAGGCCTTGCCCTTTGTGGGAAACAAAAGCTGGTGCTACCAGGGAACTGTTAGGCTAGTCCTATTGCAGAAAAAAAACAGGAAGAGTAGTGAGCAACCAATTGGGGTAAATCACAAGCTCACAATGGCAAAAACATGGACAAATCAGGTGAGGGTCCTGTGGGTTAAGTACAGAAGCACTGGGTAGCAGGAGCATGCAGGGACAAACTGCAAAAAGCTGATGCAGAAAATAAAACTCAACTAGCGAGAGCATCAAGTAACAAGAAATCATTCAGTAAGTATGGCAGTGGAGAGAGGAAGTCAAAAGAAAGTGGATTAGTCATCAGAGACAAAGCTATTGACTGATTCTGGGAAGGCTCAGAGTGCCTAATGCCTTCTGTGCACCAGGCTTTGCTAAGAGAGGTTGCTTGTGATTAGGTGATTGCCATTACACACAGCAGTGACAAAGGAAAAGGAAAGAAGGTACAAGAGCATTCAAGTGAGTTATAGGTGTTCAAGTCAACAGGCTGGCCTGGCTATAGGTGAGGGTGCTGAAAGGAGTGGCTCTGACAAGGCTGGACACAGTACTGTTCATCCCAGGAAGCTTGGGAAGAGCAACTGAGGAATGTGCTGATGGAAAAGCTCTAGTGGGACCTGTCTGTGGAAGGGTGCTTTAAAAACACAGAGAGCAGGCAGCCATTTTCTTCCGAGTGCAAACAGGCAAATCCCTTGCAAGCAGCCAGGAGGGTCAAGCTGACCAAATTAACTTTGGCAGCAGCAGAACGAGCCTCATGGAAGAATGAGTGACCTTAGTTAGGTTCTACACCTTTGCTCATAAATGAAGAAGTTCAGTTTATGTGAAAACGTCAGGCAGTGGGCACAGAGCACTGATGGCAGTAGTTATCGGTCATTTCCTGGCAAACGAGTGGATTACAGATGCATTTCCAAAGGGGTCTGGACCAGAAGGATGAAATGGGAATTAAAAACAATGCACAGAAACGCGGCTGGAAGTGACAGGAGGCAGCGCTGTCACAGTGGGGCCAGCAGGCTGAGGCCTACAGCTGCCTGAGGGCAATAGGGGGCCACGAGGCAGCACGGGTTGTGAGAGGATGCGCTAACAGATGTGGGGAAGAGAAGGGTGGGGACTTCCTGGGAAGGAGCTGTTCGGGAGGGAAAGGTGGAACTAGATGGGAGGGCGAAGTGCGTGAGGAGCAGGGTGGGGGGCTGCCTGATGGGGGAGGCCACAGGGATTGGGATCTTGCTGAGCAGAGCTGAGGGAAGCCATGCAGACAGGATCCAGAGCTGCTGGCAGAGCATGGGGCCTCATGGTGCCCTGTGTAAAAAAGAAGCTGAGGGGCACGAGATCCAAGGAGTTAATGATGCGCAGTAACTTGCTTGCAGAGACCGAATCGGTAAATACGGTTGTCCAGCACCAACCTGCTCTTCCATTTACATTCAGTGAAGATGCCAATCCTCTACTAATGCACTCATGTATTTGCTGCTTCCTAACCATGCCCCTTTCCTCTCTCTTTCCCTCTTTTCCCTCTCCTCTCTCTTGTCCCTCTTTTCCCTCGCGAGTCTCTTTACATTTT